>JAGSMP010000036.1:5747500-6000000 GCA_029286625.1 Parnassius orleans
CGTTATCACCCGTGAGGACTAAGATGGAATGCTTCTTTTCCAGTAAAATGGGTCTCCGGTTCTCTACACTCACCATACGAAACACAGCAGTGTTAAGCTGCTATTTTACGCCGGTATTCTATGAGAGCGTGGTCCTTCCCCGGTCGAGCCGACCCATTCGTGTAGTATAGTTGTATATACTACTAATATAGCTGCAGCATGGCTCTACCATATATAAAGTTAAATGTATATTATATAAAAACTAGTGATCGAAACGGTGGTAGTTTACTTTCAACTGCACATTAATATATCAAACACAGATATCTAATATACAAAATATAAAATAAAAGATTTTTGACTTTTCGAGCAAAAAAAAAACAATTTGCAATCATACCAAATTCACAGCTCATTCAGTCAATCTGTCACTAATTATTAATTGGCAAAAATTAAATTTTTTTTGGCGACTTTCTGTTCTTTGTGCGACTGTTTGACCACAGACTATTAAGTGTTTGCCATTGGCATTAGAACAATAATATACATAGTACACTGAGAGCTGAGGCATTGGTAGTATGAACGTAAACAATATATTATGTTTTATTTAATTTTATTTAATGTTAACACCTATATATAAATTTTATATATAGGTGTTTCTTCACATAAATTTTAATTATGTCTAATAATCCTCCGTGAAAGCAATATGCTTCAAAAGGGGTTCAAAACTTTCCTTTCTTACATAATATATTGATATACAGATAACTATTATAAAACCGACGGGGAATGATTATAATCATTCCGTTCGGGACAGACATAAAATAGCGGAATGGGTACTTTAATTAATCATCTAGGTATTTTACGAGAAATCTGATACTATCGTCAATCAATGTGACGATTCAATAATCGTTCAGTCGACCCATTGCTGTAGTGGAGGTCCATTTCCTGCAATGGACTTGAACTGGCAGATGGAAAAATCAAGGCCAATGACGTCAGTCATAGTTCACGTCTTTATAACTTTAAACTTAACGCTTATCGTTCCCGTGCATCTGACCCATAATTAAAACCTACTTAAGAATACTTACCTTTCACTCACGCAATCTTCGTACGCATCATAACGTAAAACGTGCGGGTCGAATCGGTAACCTCTCCGTCATCTCACTGAGAGATGTTTGGAACCGTGAGAATTGTCAATAGGCGGGGAAGATATGCTCAATTGGGGTCAATTTAAACTATTAATTACACAACAACTGACTCAAGGAGCTAATGAGTTTTAATTTATCCATGCTCACTCACCGTGTGAGCTGTCGCGAAAATGTTCTTGTTAAAAATGTTATGAAATGTAATGAAATTGCACCGATCTATCTTATTAGACTAGATGGTGTGACAATGTGGTAAGAAATGCAGGAGATCGATGGATACAAGTGGCTCAGGATCGTGTTTTGTGGCACTCCTTGGAGGAGGCCTATGTTCAGCAGTGGACTTGTGATGGGTTGCAATGATGGTGATGGTGATCTAATTATCTGCATGTGTATTATCAGACAGGAAAATCTCTTAAATATCTTTATTTATTATTCCCTTCTCTGCAGGATGAAGGCCATCTCTCACAGATTAGCCGTTAGCATACATGGTAAGGACGTGATAGAGCCACACTGAAACGTATATGGCTGCAGCACTAATGGGTCAGCTAGACCGAGCGAGGACTACGCTCGCACAGAATACCCGTATAAAATAAGAGCATAATTCTGCTGTCTTTCATATAGTGATCATCGATAACTGGAAATCCTTTTTCTGATCACGTGGCATCCCATCTTATCATTTTTATTTTTAGTCTAGAGAGGCAATAGCATCCATTTATTAATACGGATTGTATCACCGTTTATCACCCTCAAAAAATCATAAACAAATGTCACACTTGACAGGGCATATACTGCAATACCAAATGGCACCTTTGACTTTGACTTCCCGTCACCGACGTAAAAATTATTTTATATGTGGCATATATACCAGGAGGTTGTACCCTTGTCAGAGGTTAAAAACCACAGGAATCGGGTGATGGATCTTGTTACGTCACACTTCGAATAATAATTTTAATAAAATAATGATTTCTTATGTTTACGCGAATATTATTAGTTTCACTTAAATTTTAATTAAAGTTGAAGAAAGACGATTCTTTATACAGGGTTATTTCGCAATAACCGGTCAAATATGCAGAGAAGGTTCAGAATAAGTAATATAGGAAAACTTGAAAAAAAAATTAAATTAAAAAAATCGGCAAAAACGTTGTTGCCCATAAATCACATTCAATTTGGGATAATTTCAATTAAAAGTAGAAGTCTTATTTACTCGTATTTTCAGAACTGCAATAACGGTATAGCATTATTTATATATTTGAACTTAAGTTTAAAATTTGGCTACTCTTTGAAAAATAACCCTGCATATTAACGGGTCAAGTATGTACCCTTGATTCAATTTCTGAAAGGAATTAGAAGTGGAGGAAGCTGCAATAATGTGTTATCAACAGGAAGCCAGTATCCTTTAATAGGATTGATTAATTGAGATATTATTTTTCAACAAAAGGCCGATACGTTTTATCAATGGGGACTCTGACATTGTAGTAATTTTAGATAGAATAAATTATTATTAGATTATAAATTTTTATGAACAAGGAATTAGTCGGAAAAGTTCAAACGTCTTGAAACCTTCGTCAGATATTCAAGCCTAGGATCCACTAAGTTACCAGCTGCGGGTTAAGCAACAAGGTGTAATAAATAATATATGTATGTATATGAACAATGCCGTCTCGTTTCGTATGGTGAGTGTTAAGAACGGGAGACCATTTTTCTGGTAACGAGGCATTCCATCGTAATTCTCACAGGCGACAACGAATCTGAATTTTGATTCTTAACCGATGATAGATGTCGGTGTCTATGGAACACAACATCCACTTATTATCAGGTGGACTGAGTGCTTGTTTGTCATCCTTACTTCTATAAACAAATAATAGCTTACGTTATTACTTATCACATTTCCCAGAACTTGAAACAGCCGCCAAAATTACCTGCAAAATAAAAATTAAAACTGTTAAAAACACTTTGTAGCTGAAACGATCGAATTTCGGATACATACGAAATCATTAAATACATTACTGAAGACTCGAAAATCAACATGATTTTATAATATCAGTTTCACACACAAAGGATTATTAATTTATTATTCGTAAAGCATTTAAAATATTTGTTAAGTGCACATCTACAGAGTCTTAAAGCCACAGTTGGACGTAGGACTCTTCAAGATTACTCCAACAAACTGGCCACTTGGATGATTTGTCATTACTCATCATATTGGACGACAGGTGGGTTGGTGAGGGCGGACCCTATAGACACGTAATGGTAATGCTGTTCCACATCACCAGTCAGGTTAGGTTTCAGCTATTTTGGATGGATATTCGTTAATTAGTCACCGAAGCCCCGACAGTCTTTCAGCAGTGAGCACCTGGTGCAGCTAAGCTGACATTTGGAGATAAATTTGACATATTATTCGTTTATATTCAAACAAAGTAAAAAATAAGCTTTTCGGATCAACGTTTTTAAAATAATATGCACTTATATACGAGTATAACATTGATCGTAATCTTGATAAAGTTACAGCCTATATACGGCCCACGGCTGGGCACAGGCCTCGTCTCATTTCTGAGAGGGAGTATTCTTGATAATTACCGATTTAATACACGAGCAAACTGGTGTTCGATCCCCACCGGCACCACTATAATTGGTAATTGGCATTTTATGTGCTGATTTACCACGTACTCGGCGGTGAAAGAAAAAATTGTGAAGAAACTTGCAAGTTTTAAAAATATAAAATAAAACAAGCATTTCGAAGATAATATGTGAACATCAATACACATTGGATCAGCGCTGCGGATTCTTTCTTGCCCTAACACTTTCAGGAATGAGAGAAGTGCTGTATAGCAGTGGGACGTATATTTGGCAGGCAGGCAGGATGAATAGTAAGGTTTTACACTAATTTAATCCCTATTTTATTGTAATATATCTTAAAAGCTCAAGGAATTTCATGAAATTTAATAAACGCAAACAAAGCAGTGGATATTCTTTATAATACTACATATTTTTAATATGTTCGACTAAAATCACTACACTTAGGTCAAGCATGAAATGAAGAGCTATAATAAATGAATGTAATTAATGGGTGTAACGGATCGAACCGAGGAGGTACCACGACCTTACAGATAACCAGCGTGAAGTAGAAGTTTACTTCGCCTGGTAAGTGCAGGGGGTCGGAGGCCTAACCCCTCTCCCCCTTAACATGGTAGTGTAATTAAATACGAAACCATCCCAGGAAGGGTACCAGCACCTCTGGTATTGGAGAATCCCTGGCTGAGCATCCACGCCGAAGCTACCCTACTCTTCCTTGGCGCGGTTTCTCAAACTGCCTCGCGTATCCTGGGGAGAGGAGGGGGGGGGGGGGGAATTCGTTCAAGATTAATACTGCTCGTGGCAAGTAGAGCAATAAGACAAAGGTAACCCCTGCCACGCTATCCGTGAATTTCTGCAACATCAGGGAATTTCATTCGAACGTTAACAAAGTCCACTTTGTACCATCTAAAGACGGTGAAGCCGACCTTGCTCTTTGTAACCGAGACGCAGGTGTCCACTCCGGTCGATAGTTCTCTCCTATCCTGGGTACAAATTAGAACACCTTTGTGCCTCGGGCTGGAGTTTAAGTATACGTCAGAGAGGACATCTGTTCTCGACGCCTCGGCAATCTTGAAGGTCAGCGACGACCATCGCGTCTACGGGTACCTCTATAGGTAATGCCGACACACACCAACTCATCCAAATCGCTGCACACTCCGAGCTACAACAGGTCCCATCTGCAGAGATCGTGATTCTTGGTGATTTTAATGGCCACCACGCTGAATGGCTTGGTTCTCATTTAACCGATCATGCGGGAGGATCTGTCTATGTTTTTAGCGGTCCACTACTGTCCGATTTACTAGGAGTTTTCTTCCTCGCACGACTTCTTTGTGGAATCGTTTACCACCGGCGATTTTTCTGGACCGATACGACTTAGGGACCTCGAAGAAACGAGCTTACTCCTTTTTAAAAAGCCGGCAACGCGCCTACAATTCCCCTGGTGTTGTTTTTTTTTAATAGGCGGTGGTCGACACTTGCCATCAGGTGAGCCGCATGCTCGTTTGTCCC
This sequence comes from Parnassius orleans, assembly GCA_029286625.1. Taxonomy (NCBI): domain Eukaryota; kingdom Metazoa; phylum Arthropoda; class Insecta; order Lepidoptera; family Papilionidae; genus Parnassius; species Parnassius orleans. Next base: position 5,752,696 of record JAGSMP010000036.1, read on the forward strand.
CCTCTTCTATATAAAAAAGACAATAAAACGAAGTAGACAATTATCTTTAACAATGTTATATTTATGTTATGGAAGTGGGAGTAATTTTTGTGATTTCTCAAAAAGTTGAAACTCGAAAATTCTTTACACAACTAGGATAGTACGTAATTTTTCGAACGTCGTTCTTGGAGGCTAAGGGGCCCCTTTTGCTTGGGGGCCGCGGGGCACTGCCTCGCCTAGCCCCTGGGTAGCTACGCCACTGGTTGGACGTAGGACTCTCCAAGATTACTCCAACAGACTGGCTACTTGGATGATTTGTCATTACTCATCATATTGGACAGGTGGGTTAGTGAGAGCGGACCCTATAGACACGTAATGGTAATGCTGTTCCACATCACCAGTCAGGTTAGGTTTCAGCTATTTTGGATGGATATTCGTTAATTAGTCACCGAAGCCGCGACCGTCTTTCAGCAGTGAGCACCTCGTGCAGCTAAGCTGACATTTGGAGATAAAGTTGACATATTGTTCGTTTATATTAAAACAAAGTAAAAAATAGGCTTTTCGGATCAACGTTTTTAAAATAATATAAGAATATCTATGGAATATTATTGTATTTAATGATATGCACTTATATACGAGTATAACATTGATCGTAATCTTGATAAAGTTACAGCCTATATACGGCCCACTGCTGGGCACAGGCCTCGTCTCATTTCTGAGAGGGTGTATTCTTGATAATTACCGATTTAATACACGAGCAAACTGGTGTTCGATCCCCACCGGCACCACTATAATTGGTAATTGCCATTTTATGTGCTGATTTACCACGTACTCGGCGGTGAAAGAAAACATCGTGAAGAAACTTGCAAGTTTTAAAAATATAAAATAAAACAAGCATTTCGAAGATAATATGTGAACAGCCAATACACATTGGATCAGCGCTGCGGATTCTCTCTTGCCCTAAGACTCTTTCAGGAATGAGAGAAGTGCTGTGTATAGCAGTGGGACGTATATTTGGCAGGCAGGCAGGATGAATAGTAAGGGTTTTACACTAATTTAATCCCTATTTTATTGTAATATATCTTAAAAAGCTCAAGGAATTTCATTACATTTAATAAACGCAAACAAAACAGTGGATATTCTTTATAATACTACATATTTTTTATTATGTTCGACTAAAATCACTACACTTAGGTCAAGCATCCGGTCTTGATTCGTACAGTTGGAGGTGCGGAGTCAAATAAGCGAGATCTTATTAACTGTTCCATAACGAATAGACGAGAAAAGGTATCGTATTATTTTCATAAAATCACTAGAAAGCAAGACGAAGAATCAGATTAATTTGTTTAAAAAAATACTGAATCGAGTTTAATGAAACGTATCTATTATGCAATTAGGCGTCGAATCAAATGAGTTTGGGAACAATATTACCATTTTTTGTCCAGAAAATTCTACAAAATAAAAAAATTAAAAACAAACACAATCATCCTTTAAAAACAGTAAATCGAACTCTATAGATAGCAAAACGTGGAGATACTCGTATATTGAAATTTGGACTTTCAAATATAAAGTTAGAGTAAATATGAAAGTTATCAAGTGAGACGTCAACGTCTCCCGGTTTTTAATAGTTTATTGACAGTACTAAGGATGATTGTGAGGAGAAATTTTTCGACGTGCCATAGAATTATAAAAGATTTATCGTCATTTAGAAACGCGTGGAATTGTACAACCAATGCGAGTATTTGCGACGGCAACAGCGAGAAGAGAAAGTGACATTAATGTGAGAAACTGTAAGTACAGACGTCAAGTAGTATTATCGATAGTGCTTCGTATACGTTCAACTTGTACTAAAACGGAAGCTTAAGGGTAGGTAAAATGTTTTATTTTTCACTCCTTAAAGGATTTCTTTATCGTGTAGTGGCGGTGTAAGAATATTCACTACCCATATCATCTCGTGGATTTCGTAAGGGGCGACAGAGGGAAACAAATCAGGAGATGCCACACATCCCACCCCTATGGCAAATATCCCACCCCATGAGGCAGTCATGCGAGAAGCTTATGTTCAGCAGTGAACTTTAATAGGCTGTAACGAAAGGATTTCTAGGGCTGTATGTTTTCCATGCTATGTCGTTCCAATGTTGTAAAATTCCGTCTTCAATATGCGTTGTCATCTCTGAAGACTAAGATGGAACGCATCACTGCCTGTAATTATAATGGCTCTCTACACCCTTCAGATAAGAACACAGCTAAGCCAAATAGAAACAGGTGAGAGAAATGGGACATTCTACCTTCAGTCCAGACGGATGACATCTGATAAGTTTTCAAAATCGATTCTGTAGTTTTTCTCAAAAAAAAATCAAAGTTTAATTAGTCGTCGAGGCAGAACCAGAATGCTTAGCCTTAACCATTTTCCTGTTTTTATATTGCTCAGCACTTCACTCTTCATTTCCGCAGCTTTAGTAAAAAGTCATTCAGATATTCAAAATACTTTTACAATGAACTAATTTCCATTGGAGTATAATTAACTAAAACCGTAGTAGCCAAAAACGTTAAGTGAGTATCATACTGTGAAAAGTCAATACCACAATAATTTATAGCAAGCTTTATCGATAGAAACTTGATGACACGCGAAAGGCAGACGGGCCGCATGAAAAGCGGACGAAACCGGCCATTCGTTGTATCGTTTACATTGCAGATGCAGCGGTGAGTCATTTCGTTTTATATTTATCGAACTATGTAAACTCGTTGCAATACCTTATACAACATTTATTAAGTTGGTACAGCGATTATCGTATTTTGTTCGTGACTCGTGTCTATATTTTACTGTGAATCATCTACATACGTGTGTAAAAATACCTTTATAACAACACAGCTGAAGGTCTTCTTCTCTCTTGTCTGAATTTTATCAATTTTATATCGTTTTATTTAATTTATTCTACATTTATGACGTTTCAAATACTCTTCAATCCGCAGTGATCTCATTACATGCGCATTGAAATAGATTTTTTTTATTTACGTGCCAAATTAACAACTAGAAAGCATCGCTTAGACCCCAGATGTCATATTTTGTAAAGAAGTCATTGCAGGTTACTATGTTAGTATATTAAAGTTTACTACTAAAAAGTTTCCTAACATATCATAGTATTTTTCATATTAATTTCCTGACCAAGAAACAAGCAAGGTGAAGCTTTGCGTACATCGCAAGTGACGCAAAAATATATGCAACCAACGACATGATTTGAAGTGCATCTATGTGCGTCCAGCAGTGAACTTTTACGGGCTGTTAAAGGAAGAAAGAACAAAGATGTATGCGTAAATGCGTGTCAAAAATTGAGCATGGTTTCCGTATCACCTGATCTTTCATTGTTGCTCTAAGGATCAATCAATTAGTAATTAAGATTAACACAAATAAACGCACAATTGCTTCCTAAGATATTATGTATTTTGACAATGAAAATAAATTATATAACCCATCATGTGACATGACATGTGACACCACGAACTCAGATAGAGACTAATAAGTCGTTTAATTGTATAAAACGGTACGCGGCAAAACATACAAAGATTTTGCAGTTTCCAGCAAAATGCGTGAGAGTATTTTTTACCCCCGACGAAAACAGAGGTGTATAAGTTTGTATAGTGTATCTGTGTGTCTGTCTGTGGCATCATAGCTCCTTCATGAATGAACCGATTTGGATTAAGTTTGAAAGGAGTCTTAATCAAGAGTGATCTGAACTATGTTTCAAGAAAACCTGTTCAGCCATTTGAAGATTATCGGCTCGGGGGTTTTTAATTTTTTTTTATTTAAGTTATTTATCAAATTACGTATGTAACGTAATATAATAATTATTCACTTTATTGCGCTAAGCACTGAGAAAAGAAATAAAACAAGTGAAAAATTTCACCAAACAAAGTTCCGTCACAAATTTGCAATAACAAACACCCAACCTATTCATGCGCAAAATTTAAGCTGTCGAAATGAATCCATCTAGTTTCTTATAGAAAAAAAAACACAAACAAGCTTGTTATTTTCTATCAATCTATACGGTTTGTTATGCTTACATAATTTTTGTTTTTCTATAAAAATGGCTGGCTGTAAATAACTCGATTTCTCAAGTTATATAGATAACTTCAAGTTTATTTTTCACTATCCGAATTTATCTTGTTAACTTTTAAATTAGGTTTTTTTTATAGGATGAGGGTGACAAGCTGGCTCTGGGCAGGGGCTCCCCAGTGCCAGCTCCTTCCACTTGACCGCATCCAGCGCAGAGCGGCTCGAATCGTCAACGACCGAGTTTTTTCCGATCGGCTGGACTCACTGGCACTGCGTAGAGATGTTGCATCTCTGCGTATTTTATCGCATCTATCACGGGTAGTGCTATGAGGAACTGTTCGGACTAATTCCAGCCGCTCAATTTCACCATCGCACATCGCGACAGAACTCGAGATACCCATACCATCTGGTTGATTGGCGGTCCACCACTGTGCGATTTAGAAGAAGTTTTCTTCCTCGCACAACTTCCTTGTGGAATCGATTACCACCAGCGATTTTTCCTTATCCGATACGACTTAGGGACCTTCAAGAAAGAGCCTACTCCTTCTTAAAGGCCGGCAACGTATCTGCAATTCCTCTGGTGTTGCAGTTGTTCGTGGGCGGCAGTAGTCACTACCATACTTACTATCAGGTGAGCCGCATGCTCGTTTGCCCCTCTCCTATAAAAAATTTAAAAAGCGAGCACACAGTCCACCTGGTTACTGTGACATAGACATCTACATCTATCCTCGTTTGCGAATAATATGCAGATGCGTTGTCAGCCGTGAGGATTAAGATGGAATGCCTCTTTTCCAGTAAAAGGGTCTCCGGTTCTCTACACTCACCATACGAAACACAGCAGCATTAAGCTGCTATTTTACGCTGGTATTCTGTGAGAGCGTGGTCCTTCCCCGGTCGAGCCGACCCATTCGTGCTACAACTATACTATTAATATAGCCGTAGCATGGCTCTACCACGTATAAAAATACACGTATAAAAATCCTTTTCTGATTTATTAGCCCTAGGTCATTTAAAATACAATTTCTAACCATGATCTAAAACATTTCTAAATACGTCAACATTCGTATACAGATATCTTCTATCAGCCTTACAAAGTAATCGATTAAATCGAAGCCCATAAATAAAACAGCCTAATCGACAACTTGCATTGCATGGTTCAGCGATCCTAGATTCAATGTATGTCGCTGGAACATAAACGTATGCGGTCGCTAGGTGCCGTATGTTGTTTCAACTAGCGATGCGTCAGCTGTCCGTAGCAGTAACATATGTGAACATATCTTCATTGCCTCCGTAACAGAAGTGCATGTAGAGAAATGACCGTTGACCGATATAAGCATATATATTAGCATTTACTGGTATAACTAAACAGTGACTTATAATAGCAGAATCCTAATAAGAATCCATATGGGAAACGCCAGAGTAAGACCTCATGGTCTCTGTTGGTAGATGACGGTGGGTGACCGGGATTCGAATATTTAACGTCACAATCCAATGCTAAGCCTTTATATACCATACTAGCGATCCGACTCGGTTTCGCCTGGATACGATCTATTAATGTCATTTTATTTGATAATAGCCTAGATCTCTCCTAACACTGATCTCTATCTGTTCGTAAAGTTTCATCACAATCGGTTCAGACATTCCGAAGATTAGCCCGAACAGAACTAAATAATGTGGGTAGATTTGATTTTAGAATTGAATGGATCTGTGTTAGGCCGAGTACTTTTCAATCCACCCTCGTAAGCAAACTGTCCATTGATCTATGCAGTTTTACTCTCAAGATAAGTTAAGATCGTCAAATCCTATTGGAGCATGAAATAAACTATACACCCCGTATAATAAAACAGAAGGCCAGTGCGTGTAAAGGCTGTTTATTTATGCCTATGTAAACAAACGCAAGTAAACGTTGAAACAGTAGGGTTGTCAACTGTTTTAAGGAAAATAACTTTTTTATATTGGAAATGAAAAATAAACAAAGAACATAAAGAAAATTTTGTAGGTTTTTTAATGGTGAATAAGTAAATTACAGTAAAAATGTCCATTTGGGAGAATATTGCGATAGGTTAAAAAAATTGTTTTTTTTTTGGAATTATAAGAGTAACAAAATAAATTCAAGTAAAAAATAATATTTTAGCAGTAATGGTTAGCAACCCTTGTTGGCATCTTCAAAGGTTTCGGTTAACATTCGCTAGCATATTGTCGTGTAATTTTCGTGCGCTGTAATCATAATAGTACATTTAATATTGTCATTTAGTAATGTCTGAGTAGAGAGGTGTGCCGAATTTGCTCATTTCGTTAATATTAATGCGTAGTTGTGTCGCAGTCAATTAACTAACAAGGTCTTTAACGATCCCTTTTACGTATTCTCTTAATTAAATGTTGTGTACGTGACATTAATGGAGACGCGACGGCTTATTGTTGCCAACCTTTAAGTATGTGAATTTGTTAATCAAAAATATTAAGCCATAACACATCATGTATACGTGGTAGAGCCACACTGCAGCTATATTATGGTTGTAGCACGAATGGGTCGGCTTGACCGGGGAAGAACCACGCTTTCACAGAATACCAGCGTAAAATGGCAGCTTAATACTGCTGTGTTTCGTATGGTGAGTGTAGAGAGCCGGAGACCCTTATTACTGGATACGAAGCATTCAGCAGGGGTGTCAACGCATGCATTTTGATTCTTAATCAAAGATAGATGTAGTTGTATAAGGACCACAGCATCCACTTACTATCAGGTGGACTGTGCGCTCGCTTGTCACTCTTATTCTATTTAAAAAAAATGTATGTTGTATTCTATTATAGGTATGTTGTGCTCATCGTGAAGTGGCGGCGTAAAAGAATCCACTTCCCCAAATCCTTCCGTACCGTAGCACAACAGCATTATAGTGCTATTTTACACTAGTACTCTGAGCTAAACTTGGTACAAGGAGGGCATCCACGACTTTTTCTGCCACCAGGGCGGCGCCACTTTTGAATGAGGTGAAATATTTGACAGATTTCATAGAGGGGAAGTTAATTTGTCAGGAAAATGTAAGGGTTAATGTTTCTTTCTGTTAAATAGGTTATATTTTATATTAATTAGTTTAGAAACGAATAAACCAAACTACGGATATTCCTAAAAGTAGAAAAATTAATTAAAAAAAAGAGATAAAAATGTGCAAACCACTAAGGCATTGTTTTGTGTTTTAATATAATACTCTAGAAACTGATAAACTTTTAATTAAAACTAACTTCTCAATTAAATGACATTGTGTAACAAAAAACTTCACCTCAGTCCCAAATCATCCCATGCGTCTAACAGCCATAATACTTTCCAGCGAGACTACCATGTTTAAATATTATTCGCAAAATAAAAAGCAAAATGAAAAAGCCATTTGAAATAACTAGGTAGCTTCAACTCGTTCTTTCGAAAAAACTGTCACTGGCACGTAAACTAGATAAATAAGTCGCAAGATTCACACTCGCTTAAAAGCACTAAAAAAAGTTAGGAACTCGAAACGCTTCGTGGCGAAACCGACCAGAAAGCATCGACATTCGAACTCTCAGAGTAATAAAGAAGTCAGTTCTACAGTTTCGAGACATCTGGCGAGGACACCATGGGAGTGGTTAACTTTGTACGCTGTTTTCGATCTTATATTACGGCATCGCCTTTGTTATCTTGCGAGACGCTATATGGAGTACGGCGTACTAAGTTCCACTTGAGACACTTCCGTTCATGCACGAACACGTACACTTTCCTACTAAACGTTGAACTAGCAGTGCTTCGAGTTAAACGTCCTTTCGCTTTATAATGTATATATTATAGTGTATAGTGTGTACTATACTTATTTCTCGTGGTTACCTCAGACCAAAATAACAAGAGAGATGCAGCGCGTAGATCTAAACAGTTAATGCAGTAAGAGAAATTCCAAATAGTGGTAGAAATACTCTTAAGTTCCCACTGCTTATTACCTCATGAGGCATGAAGGGGAGCTTATAAATCTAAGCATCATCATCATTACAGCCTATAAAAATTCTACCTCCCTTATAGATTGCCTCATAGAAAGGATATTTACCATAGTTGCTACTATTGGCAGGCGAGTTGGCAACCGCAGTTTTTTATTTTCTTGATGTCATTAGGAAGACGCTGCTGCCCATCTTCTAGTTTTCTTCCCTTTATACGACACCCACGGGATGATGTGGGGTAGTGGATATTCTCACACCACGGTTTCCGCCACTACACAGTTTATACAAGTAACAGCAGGAAAAATTGTAAATTTTCTGTACTATATTGTATTTTGTAATTTAGTTTATTATTTTAGCTGATTCATTAGTTTGTTTCTAATATCAATAAATAATATTAAACAGCTACGCGATAAAAACAGTGAATTTTATTTATTTTTAATGAGATGCTATAAAACAATAAATCAATTCATTTCCGTTAATGTTCTTTAAGCCCGGAAAAAGGGTCTAATAAAAGAGAAATATTCTCATAATAATAGATCCTTTTAAATCCTCTTATCACTCAGTGGCTACTAGATATTTCTAAGATTTCAATGCCAACTATTATCGATGTACTCGAATTAAGTTTTTTTGTATTAATTTATATCAATATAAAATACCTATTTGTAATGTTAAGTATGTCACATTTATATAAAAAAATTAGGATTTCCTTTGATAAATTTAAGATTACAACGTTGGCAATTGTTTAAAACCAGCAGTGTGTAGAGTGAAGAATAACATTAACGTTTAGTGCAAAAGCAAAATGTGAAATTTTGCAATAAGATAATATGATGCATTTTGTTTTGGAAAATATGAAAACCTTTTTTTACGCAGACCTTAGCTAATTCATTTTAACATATTTAATTTAAAATAAGAAAAGTATGACATGAATTGGAGCTATGGTAACAAAGCATTTTTTTTAGCAATTATACGTTTCTTAGCATTTAAGTAAACAAAGTTCGAACCCCGCCGGCACCAATGAAAATGTCAATTGTAATTTTAAGTGAATACCACGTGCTTGGCGACGAAGAAAAACATGGCGAGGAAACATATCTGAGTAATTATAAATATTCCCAGGACATGGGAAGTCCGCAGCCTGCAAGTTCAGTGAGGCAGTGCGGCGGACTCCTGAAAAAAAAGTCCTCTCATTTTCAATTTTTTACGACAAAAATATTACAAAAACTGATACACCAGAGCTTGAGCACACTGTTCGAAAACGAAACAAATACGGGACGAAAATTGCTCAAACGTAATAAATAACAAAAGAAATTTGGCAAATAGTAACACCCAATTAGTTCAAAAATCCCGGCCGAAGTTTCGTAATCCGGCAGCGCTTTATATTTATTATCCGTTGTGCTAACTCGCAGGTGGAGACCGTTTCTGTGTGGTTGTGCTTAAAAGCGTTCCCGTGTTGTACACACTCGTTATAAAATTTAACGAGCCCTCTCAGCGAAAGTTTGCACAGAAAGAACGCTTTGTCAATAATCCATAGTTTTTAGTTTTAATGTTACCGAGGCCCTTAGTCGTTTTGTTTTCTGTGTAACCGCTTTTATAGTACTTTGAAGAGCTGTATTTGTTTGATTTGTAGCAAAAACCCTTTTGATAAGTGCAAATTATAATGGTTTTATAAGCAAATTTATGTTGTGAAAGTGAGTGGCAGAGGCAAGGGACGCTCTAGGTGAAAGTTTATATATGGCAAATAGGCGATATATTGAATATGGGCCAAATTAAGAGTATCCTTAACTAACGAGCATGTATGCGTATGTATATGGAATTCAAGGAGGCGATAGAAATGTGTCAAGATTGTGCCAAGTGGAAGTCCGTAGTCTCTGCCTACCCATCGAGGTGACAGGCGGTGTGGTGAGGTGGTGTATGTATGTATGTATGTAAGGATAATAGTTTTATTTGTAAATATAACTATTGTATACTTCTAGTATTCGATTTAAAAAAGATATTCGATTTTCGAAAAATGATAATTTACGGGCTATACAAATAGTAGCTAAGAGTTCAAACGCAGATGGACTACCATGATAGACAGAAAAGGACTACTATTTAAGTAAAGTAAAACAATCAAAATAATTAAATATTTAATAAGCTTCTAGTCTAACTGGTTCAACATTAAGAGGTCCGCTATTAAGAGCTCTCCTTGTGTATTGTTTCACATTTTCATTGAATTTCCAAACAATATTGCCTCTTAGTATAAAATTTCTTAGGTCGAAAGATGTTGCCCGCCACCTAAGGACCCATAAATATTACTTGGAAAGGATATTGCGGCTTTAATTACTGTTGTTAGACCAATTGGTGCAAAAGCTGTAGGCACAACATTCTTTATTATAATATTAGGAAGTTTAATGGATTCTTGAAATATTTATAATGAAAATCAACCCAAATATTTAATTAAATGAAACTATTTTTTACGGATTCTATCGCGTTTAATTTTTTAATTCCCGACGTTTCGGGTGCTTTACAGCACCCATGGTCACGGGGGCGACTGAGGTGTTTGACGTCCCGATGTCATAGTAAGCCCGGCTACTTAATAATTTTTGGTCCGATCTACGTAGAATGAACTTACAGTACCTTGTCAGCCAGTCCCCCGTGACCATGGGTGCTGTAAAGCACCCGAAACGTCGGGAATTAGAAAGTTAAATTAAACGCAATAGAATCCGTAAAAAATAGTTTCATTTAATGAGTAGTCTTCGCGTAAATATAAGAAACCAAAAATATAAGTTCTTAAAAAAATATTTAAAGAAAGAAAGCTAGATTGCAAGACCTACAAATGATACGGGGACAATCACTAGATTACCAGATCTAAAATCTTTGCATTTTACAAATGTTAGCTCCTGCTGGAATCTAAGCCCAACACTAACACGCGCCGCAATAGCTAGGTGCTCTAATTTCTAGACCATAAGATATAATTATTACACGAATCGAAGCTTATTTTTAACATCATTTATCATCACATCTCGCTAGTCCGTTACTAAGCATACTGTAGGTTTCTTCTGCAGATGTTTTATAAAAGGGTGGCAAACTAATCCACCTGGTGGTATATGAATACTGCAACCCATAAACACCTGCATATGTCTTCCATTACCAATCAAAATGCAAATGCGTTGTCACTCCTGAGGACTAGGACCGAATGCTTTGTTACCAGTAAATAGGGTTTCCAGTTCTCTACACTTACCATACGAAACCTAGAAACATTATGCTTTTGTTTTGTGGTGACATTCTGTGTGAGAGTAGCCCTAACCCGGTTAAGCCGTGATTGTAAGCCCAAAGTACGATCCTTAACCACCTGCATCCCTCGTTTCCCTGGACATCTCAACAGATCATCACACTGTATAATGAGGTCACCCTACACTGGGCTTTTTCTTATAAAAACAAATTTGATTATAAAAATAAGGGTGACAAACGACCACACAACTGTCAAGGATTAAAGATCAAGATAATCTAAGGTGAAATGTATTGCAATGAGCCATACTGCTTGCCTTGCTTGTCGGTACTCACAAAATTTGCCTTCTTTACGACTCATCACCGAATATATGGCAACTTCTAGCACTTGCACCTTCGTCGACACTGGACTGCACCATCGATCGGTCAAATCGGTCTGAACAGAGGCATGATGCGGCGGCGCTGTCATCGCGCCACAATCGAAACGAACGCTATAGAAGTTTTCGAAGTAGTCAGGTATACATAAAATAGCTCTGTCACCACACAGAGCGTTGGACGTATCCCGGGCTGACCAACTTGCCCGGCGGTGGATCTCCCCTTTTCCTTCTAGTGCCAATACTCGTAACTATGAGGAATAAGTAACTACTCTGTTACTTACTACTCGTATGTTAAGCTGTTTTCTAGAAAAAAAGTTTTTCAAACTTCAATATACCACCGGAATCAACTGCTGGACTGTCAAACTGAAAGAAGAAGTTTGCCTTAATCGCTACATACGACACAAAGATCTTAGGAATAGGATGCTGTTTCCGTCACCGAAATATAAAAGATACAAGAATAAAGTAATACAAGACTTTAATAATATCGTTAATGAAGACAATAAAGTAAAAACAAATGAAGTAACTATGTACATTAATTATTTGGTGTAAAAAAATACTAGCAAATACGTTAATATGATTTAAACGCATTCAAGCATAAGTTAGAGCAGATAAAATATATCTGGAGGGTAATCTCTCAAAAAGCTTATACAAACATTTTAAATCAAAGCAACAACAAAACAAGCAACTACACATAAAGCTCAAGTTCAGACAAAAGGAAAGTTGTGGCAAGGCTTTGATGTAAAAGAATCGTTGGAGGTCAAACTACTGTTGGTCTGAATATATGTAATTTCGTTTAAAGCCATATTTTTACTAACACAGGCTCTGTTAACGATATCAAAACTTGAAGTTGTTTAATTTAATTCATTCGGTGTCAGGAATTCTTTTTTGTCTACAAGACCGTCTGTCTGGTTTAGTACCAACCTTACCCATTTCTGCAGTCAAACAGCATTGCAGCCACTGCTGTGTTCCGGTTTGAAGAGAAAGCGGGCCGGGATAATTACTTAGTCGTCAGTTGTGACTACGCATCTATGATCTGCAGTAGCATTTTATCATTAGGTGAACTGTTTTTTTATAGAATAGTTAGCGCGTTTGTCGCTATTAAATTATATAAATAATAGAAACATTAGATATGTAGCCGACTTCAAAAAAGAAGAAGGTTTACAATTCGACTGTATGTTATTTTTGTAGCGTGTCACGCGATATCTTTATAAATTGAGAACGGATTTTAATGATTATTTTTTATAAAATAGGACATACCTCAGGAGTGCCCCCATATAAATTTTAAGAAAAAAATTCATGGAAAAATATTTAATGAAGTATTTAATGTCACTATTCAGACGACATTCGAGCTTGTGATATTTCTTAGTGCACTCAAAAGGGTCAAAAAATTGTACTTATTAAAAAGTAAAAGTCGACTTCGAACAGCTAAATATAATAATTTCCTAACTAAATATAATAATTTAATAACTTCTGAAGTCGAGCCTTTAATACTTCTATACACTGTCTGAGCACCGACTTCTGAAGCTTTTATGTGGAAATTATTTTATTCTTTTAAATTTTTGCAAGTCGGTTTTTACTTTTTATTAAAGATCTAATTTTAAAGTAACGAACGAGCACATAGTCCTCCTGATGGTAAGTGGATGCTGTGGTCCATAAACACATTTATGTATCCTCGATTAAGAATCAAAATATAGAAGGGTTGTCACCCCTGAGGACTAAGCTAAGAATGCCTCGTTACCAGTACTGTTACTTTACTTTTTACTGGTAACGAGGCATTCTATTCCGATCTCCGGTTTTCTTCACTCACAATACGAAACACGATAGCATTAAGTTGTTATTTTACTCTGGTATTCAGTAAGAGCGTGGTCTTTCCCCGATAGAGCTGACCCATTCGTGTTGCAACCATAATATAACTGAGCATGGCTAACCACGTAAATGTCGTCTGTTTTAACGCTAAACTCCATAACAGTTATACAAAACTCCCTAACAAGATATTTACAATTCAATTGTGGCATTAGCTGTTAGTGGTTTTAATGATAGCTCTAAGCAATCTTTAAACTTCTAGTGAATTAAAGCGATTATATCACCGTATTTGTGGGAAATTCAGTGTTTATTTATTGATACTTAGTGTAGAATATTTTCTAATTGAATGTAGATATAATTTCTAACAAATTCTATTTTAAATTACAATCTTTCTTTTTCAGTTTGTATCTTGTTTTGTAGGTGGTAGTCACGCTACAGCAATCTTTATATGAGACTATATTCACTATCGCCGCCACCAACTGCGAAAATTACAATAATACAAGAAATATATAAGACTTAATATAGTCTGTGTACTGTGAGATCAACACACCATTATTACATAGCTCACAAATCACCAAATCGAAAAAAATTAAATCAAAATATCATCATCATCATAACAACTTATCACTGCTGAACATAGGCCTGCCTTCCCTTAGATTGCCTCATAAGGGGGATATTTGCCATAGTTGCCCCGCTCGGCAGGCGGGTTGACAATCGCATTTTTTTATTCTAGTTGTTATAAGGAAGACGCCGCTGTCCATACCCTAGCTTGTTTTCCTTTGCCGCCTATTATGACACCCGCGGTGTGATATAGACTAGTGAATATTCTTATTCTGCCCCTACACGGTAAAACACAACACAAATCACACAGTCACGTAATACAGATCACGAAGAATTATTTTATTTTAAAGAGATGGGAATATATAACGTATACTAAGAATATAAACCAATAAAATATAAGTGCAGTAGAAAAACGTTAATTAACTTTCTTCGAAATAAAGGAAATAAATACGAAACTTGCGAGACTGAAATTTTGTTGAAAGGAACTTTATTTCAACAGCTAACACTTACTATCTGCTCAAGTCTTGGACCTAAGTAGCCACCGGACAAGTAGAAAGGCTAGTACACAACACAACGGAATTAAAAATAAAATCGTTATGAAGGCTTTCAACAAAGTGTAGAAGGAAATCAAATCATGAAATTAAATTTTTCGTATCTTATCTTTTTTACCATTTTTCGTAATGTCGGTTAGGATATAATGTAATGCCGCTATTATTGCTTAATAATTAAACAATTATAGAAAATTCAGATAGTTAGCCACTTTTGGCTGGTGGACTGACGATCGCAGTACCAGAAGTCTGGCACCTTCGTTAGCGCTCCGACGGGCATATTTACATCTGTCATACAATATGCTATCCTGCCGTCTATTGGAGGACACAGTATTTCTGGTCTTTAACATAACCGTCTCTTAACCACCCACGTCACGAAAGTTGATGATGAATTCTCCTATGCCGCCACCACACGGCGGATCTTTGGATTTGCTTGAAATAACATAGCTATGAAACCACGGTAAAACAAAAAAAATACGGTTAACTAGCGGATTTTTTTGTATTTAAAAAGCTTTCACAACACAGGGTATACCTGTATTAAAGCTAAGGTTTTTAATCGAAGGAAAACAAAGAAAGAAATTTTATGTTGTAAATATAGGTATACTATAATATACTATACATACAATAAATTCAATCAATCACAATTCAAAGCAATCCTTGGAATAAAACTTCGTAAACAAAGACAGATTAGATTACACACACTATTTATTCTCTTGTATTACTGGGTCTATGTATGGTCTTGATAGCCATAAATTTCTTTAAATAATCGTTCCTCAATTTTATATTCCAAGTCATTCAACAGTAATGTATTCAAAGATCATTCAAATACGCGATCAGTTTCGTGTTTAAAAGCAATTTTCATGCTCTAATCTACAATCCCAGTAAAGCTGTGACTACATCCTTGGGGACAAAGGAAAAGTTTGGAATTAACTAAATTCTGCAATTTAAGTGTAGAGAAGCGACTAGATCTCGTGAAGATATCGGGTTGCGAGCGAAAAGCTATATTAAACTTCAACTAATTGCAATTTGGAAAACTGTGTCTTGCATTAAAATGTAAATAACTACTGAAATTACTTAAATTAGCAATCCCTTTATATCGTTGGGTGTGTTTGGTTTTCGGGTGGAGCTTGTATTTTTTCATACAACAGGGGGCAAACAAGGATGCGGCTCACCTGATGATAAGTGACTACCGCCGCCCATGGACAACTGCAACACCAGAGGATATGCAGGAGCGTTGCCGGCCTTTTAATAATCGGCCAAGTGTGAGCCGGGCTCGCTCATGAAGGGTTCCGTACTATCGTAAAACACGTTACTAGTAGGGGAGCCCCCTTTAATTTTTAATTTTTATTTTCATTTTTGTTATTTGTTGTTATAGCGGCAACAGAAATACATTCTGAAAATAATACTTTTGAAGCTTAGGCTAGCATAGATTAGAAGCGATTTTAAGATTTGTTTAAAATTACACTTCCTCGGTATTTGTGATACAGACTCCTTTGAGAACTTTAATTCAACTTTCGATATTAGTTATTTCTATTTTAAATACTTTCAAGTAAATCTGCTATCATTAAAACAGGTTTCAAAAACACACGGTTTGCGGATTAGCGACAAAAGATTCGCATATAAATTATCTTTTCAGTCGGTGCCTTGATAATAGGGAGCTTCTACCGCTTCATTTACGTTATTCACAAACAGTGGTACTGTAACTCTTAATCAAGAGTCAACACAAAACTAATTAGTGTAAAGCTAAGCCTTCGCTAAGCACAAAGCTAAAGTAATTGTTTAAAGTTGGCTTTGTCACTCCTTTGTGTTTTCTTAACCTATTATTTTCTTACTGTAGTGTTCTCTGTTATAACCCACATTAACTATACTGAAAGGGAAGTACTACCTTTCTAGTGTGTTAGTTTCCTATTTGAGGGAGAATAAGTGATATTTTTCAACAATAGTCAATTGTAAATAAAAGTATTAAAAAAATTAACAGCCTACATACCGCTGCTGAGCACAGATTTCTTGTAACTTTCAGGGCAGAAAGCAGTCGTGCTGACCTAATACGTGTTTTCGGACATCACATCCTCCAAATGTTGTAAAGTAAATATATATTCATTTTCTCAGACATGCAGGTATCCTCATTCTTCACCGCTGCGCACGTGATAAACAAGTACTTAAACTTGCCAAATAAAATTTAAGTGGTGCCAGCAAAAGCGAATTAACTAACTTAAAGAGAAAAATCTAAGGTACGATCGATACGACTATGACAGTCACCTTGTGTATGACAGAGTCTAAATTAAATATGTCTGATAATGACTTCACTGCAGCGAAAATCATGTCGTGGTCAATCAAAAAATATCTACGCACTAATTTACCTTTTTTTATAGAATAAGGGTGACAAACGAGCACATAATCCACCTGACGGTAGATGGATGTTATGGCCCGTACACATCTACATCTATCATCGAATAAGAACTAAAATGCAGATGCGTTGTCACCCTGAGGAACAAGAGGGAATGCGTCGTTACCAGTAGAAATGGTCTCTGGTTCTATACACAGTCACCATACGAAACACAGCAGCATTATTTTCCTGTTTCTCGCTGGTATTCTGTGATAGCTTGTTTCTACCCCGATCGAGCCACCCATTCAGCATAGCTGCAGCGTGGCTCTACCACGTGAGGGTGATCTTTAAAACGTATGAAAAAAAATACGAACATAAATAACAAATTGTTAAAAGTTTGTAATTAAAATAAGTAGCAACACAATAGGGACACCGTATAAAGGGATACTCTTGTGTTTCCCGAAATAAATACGAAGTGACAATGGCCTACTGTTAATTGAATATACAGGCGCCTGACGTGACACACGTAACAGGAAAATGATTTTCGCTCATTGTTCGCTTATGTGGGCGTCAACCAACGTAAACTGTTGCCACGGATACTTTATAATTACTCCTTTGTTTGTTTTCTAATGATAAAGCTTAGTAGCTTGTGAAACAGGTATAAGGGCGATAATGCAAACATTTTCTTTAAGTGCCAACCTCGCCTTTACATGGGGCGCCATACCTTAAAAGGCGAACCAAGTTCGAGCGACTGACTGATGGTTGATAATAATCGATCCAAAGACGCTGCGCACAAAGTTCCCAGATTGGTAATTGACAGCAAAGAATGCCCCATGGGCGGATATTTGCTACAAATGTCACGCTTGGCAGATGGTTTGGCTTCCGTAGTTTTATTGTTTTGAGCTGTCTTTTCGCTTTGTTGCATTATAAAACATCCACAGGATAATTTGGGGTAGTACTGCATTCTCTTACGCCGCCACTATACGGCAAGGCACGCTGCAAGGGTCGTTAATTCACCAAGTGTAACGTTTATAGCTAATGCTGCCAGTTGGGAGTGAACAAGTATAGCAGTAGCTGTTATAAGTTGATTCCATCAATCCATCCATTACAGCCTATAAAAGTCCACTGCTGAACATAGGCCCATAGATTACCCCAGAGATTGCCTCATAGGGGGTATTTTCTCATAGTTGAACACGCTTGGCGAGCGAGTTGTCAACCGCAGTTTTTTTTATCATTTTGAGTTATCAGAAAAATACTACTGCCCATCACCTGTTTCAATTTCCCTCTGTCGCCTCTTAGGACACCAGCAGGGCTAGCATGGGCAGGAGACAATTTTATCCCCGGGGAAAGGAGTAAATGTTCATCCCCTCGCTTAGTTTTATCCACCCTTAGAGTATGGGCACACCGGTGGATATAATATCCACAGTGGATAAAATTGGAGATAGACTTAGACTTAGATAGATTTTTTTGTATGAATATAAACTTCAACCCACGTCCAATGAACTAGGATAAAATTGTCCCTTTCAAATGTCAAAAGAGCATAATTTTTTATCTTTCATTTGGCTCCATGCTACGGACGGGGATTATATGTCTACTCGTTACGTCAAACGGGGATATACTTCTCCCCGTTTGACATAACAAAATAATTTTATCTCTTGTCAGTGGATATAATCGGGGGATAAAATTTTTGTCCCCCGCCCATGCTAGCCGGGCAGGGGACGATATGGAGTAGTGGATATTCTTACACCGTCACTACACGCTGCTACAAGCTGATTACATATCAATATATGAAGTCTTTAGATATTACATTCAGTCATCACAGGCTAACAAACATCCACTGCTGAACACAGGTGTCCCCATAAAACGCCTCATAGATGGAATATTCGCCATAGTTACCACGCTTGGATATTTATTTTAGATAAACCTATTTTAACTTTAGATATAAATATAAAACTTATTTATATTTTTATGATTGTGCTATCACTATGAATTATGAACAGATTTTTTTAATAAATACATTTTAGGGCCTCATTAGTACCTACACTAACATAAGTGGCTTAAGACCGCGCGTGTTTATAATATAATGATATTCCTTTGGGGAAGCCTATGTTCAGCAATGGACCGGTGAAGGGCTGCAATGAATGGATAGATGGAAACTCAAAAATACCAGTATGTCTTAAAGAACAGCTATATTTTCCCAACTGTTCTAATTTAGTCAGGATGCAAAAGTTATCCTGTCGTTGCTAGCATGTTGTGAAGGAGCAATACTGAGGCAGCTTTGAGGTAGCACCGTAACCCAAAAGCAGGTAGTTACAATCTATACCTGTCCCAACCCGGTTGGACAAATTAAAAAAGGTGTGTGACGTGAGAGGACTGTTGATTTGACAACTTTAATTTAACACAGTGTTTGGTCTAAAATTTAACTTTTTATTTCATTATTACTCGTTGTTTTGCATGATTTCACTTATATGTTAAATTTGTGTCATTATATCATTCATATAGTACCAACTTACAGCATTTGAGACACGGTAGAAGTATTTAGATATTTTAATTTAACTCGTGACTTGTGAGCTTCACGACTTAAACAAGATTTACTTTACAGAGAGTTCGATAATCTTATTTTGCTTGAAATTTCTCTAACAGAATAACGAGCACAAAGATTACGTTTTATATCTTTTTATCCAAAGATAAATTACGTTTACTAATACCAGAGATTATATTACAATTATAATAAGGTTTCCCCGAAAAAAGAATTACATGAAAATACGTGTTCCACTTCCATAGATTTTTTATTCAATTTTCTTAATATTCTAATTTAATGATATTATACATAATGTATGATGAATTCTATTTAAGGTTGGTTTGCCGTGGGTGTTGTAAAATATGACAACAGGACATTATACAGAAGATAGGCAGCCGCATCTTCTTGATAACAAGATAAAATAATAAAAACAGCGGTTGTCAAACTGCCTGACAAACGTGGCAACTATGGCAAATATCTCGCTTATAAGCCAATCTATACGGGTGACCTTTGTTCACCAGTGGATTTTCGTTAGGCTGTAATGATAATGATGATGATGAATAATGATGATGACTCGAAAAAAGGTATCAAAAATTTTAGCATAGCTACATAGGAAATAGCGCTTCACTTCACTACAGCTCGTGGTACCATACCATAGACTTTATAACAAACAAACCTTTAGCCATGATAGTACATTTAGGTATTGATAACAGCGTATACTTGCAGCAGGCATAAATAATTGGGACACCACATAAACAGTTTGCCGTATAAAATTTGGTTGATTAAAATTTTGTAGGTGCGACCGTCAGCTGCCCGGAACGAGCCATTTAATTTTGACAGCTCACGCAAGATGGCTGGGAATAGGTAATATTAGTTCAGAATTATGATAAAATTAAGGAGGTCAGTGAAGCTTTGTTAAAAATTACAATAATATATTTAATGTGCGTTGTAATTGTTCATTTATAAAAAGTATCAATAAAATTGTTGGAAACTTGGATGGGTATCCATGCAAGTTGACTTTTGTTGATTAGAATAATTGTGACCAATGCTTACGATATTTTTTTTCCAAAAATAATTTGAAATTGAAATAAAAGTACTCTTAATTTTGAAATTGAGTTTTAGCTTTTTTTTTTATTTGCGTCAACAACTCTATTGAAATGTTAATGATAAAATGTTGTAAAACGGTGAAATAGTCGTTGCTAAAAGATTTTATTCGATATTTATATATAGCTAGTATGGCCATTAGTTCTGTCACACATTAAAATCGTGTTCTTTTAAAGAAACCGTTTAATCATATAAAACTCAACCTTTATTGAAGTCTAATCGATTAGTAAATAATTAAAAATTTAAAAAATTGTACAACCGACTTCAATATAAATTATTAAGAATAACTCAAAAACTACGGGTCAGACATTGATCAAACTTATATGGGAATACATGAGAAGCACCAGCTTTCAAATAAAAAAAGAATCATCGAAATCGGTTCATCCGCAAAAAAGTTATGAGGTAACACACATGAAAAAAACATACAGTCGAATTGAGTACCTCGTTTTTGAAGTCGGTAGAAAATAGTTTTATTCAAAGCGAGTGCCTTTTGATTTGATACAGGCGTTTAGTCCTCTGACAACGAATCTATGGATTTACGCACTATGTCAAGATATCTTAAGAGCATCGTTTATAGCAGACCATGTCCTCTAGTACTAGTGTGTCTCTAGTACCACCACAATTTGTAGTCAAACGGGTTCAGATCTGGACAGGAGGAGACTCGGTCTTCAATTCTTATAAAGTCCATAACATAGTTCCCGAACCAGGTTTGAGTTATTCGTGCCTTGTTACATAGTAGCAGAGACTTGCTGAAAAGTCCATGGTACATTTTTGAAAAGTGTATTATTGAGATGCTCTATTACACTATACAAGGCGTGTTGATAAACTTTGCTTGATGTCTTTACTCCTTTTTTACGAAAATGAAGCTTCGTGACTCCTAAAAGGACACCTCCCACCAAAACATGATTGATGCAGAAAGATGAACACGTTGAACTTTTCTAACCAGTTGCGAGATTCCTCTGTAGGATCATAAATTTTCTATTGCACACAATAACTTTAAATCAATTACCCTATATCAATAAGAATGCCACTTAGATTTACTACGCAATAAAACAATGTTACATTACAATAAACACCTTTTCGGAGTAAATAGCTTTTAATGTTAAAGGGTGTGAGGTTAACAGTAGCTGGCCACACCTGACACCCACTTCTTCACTGGCCCACTCCCCGTACCGGCGACCTCGTAAAACTATACTTTTAGCGGCGATGGTCACGCAAACTTCGTTGTAATGGACTATATTGCTTAAAGTAACTTTTTCTCTAAGTGTGCGATTTCTGGAAACATTAACAGGAGCACATTTTATGTCATAAACTTATATTACGTGCTACTGATGTTTCGCAACAAAATATACGTATTAAAGTTAAACTCACAACTTAAAAACTAGGGACCACCCAAAAAGGTGAAACCGGTCAAGTACGTACAATAATTTTCATTAGCAATTTGATTACAATTTAGTGCAATTTTTTACATCGTTAGGCAACTCATCTACCTATTTACATTGGTTTAACGTTAATAATCTACATTTAAACGGAAATAAAACTAAATGTATTAAATTTACAACAACGAATGTTAAAAATCTGGGTACCAATGTGTTTTAAATGGGAAGAACTGAGCCCTGTTGAATCCACTGTTTTTCTTGGCATCACTCTCGACGCAAAGCTTCAGTGGGGCCCCATATATCCAAACTAGCAAGCAGACTAAGTTCTGCAGCCAATGCTGTAAAAAGATTAGAGGTCTCACTTGTGTCGAGATAACTAGATTAGTTTATGTCAATTATTTCCATAGCATAATGTCTTGTGGGATTTTGCTATGGGAAATGCAACTGATTCAGAAACTATTTTTGTTTTACAGAAGAGGCCATTAGAGCTATTTACAACCTAAAACCGAGAGTCTCTTAGAAATAATTTTAAGAAATAAATATATTAACTTTGGCCTCTCAGTATATTTACGAAAATTTAATGTATGTTCACAAAAACAAAGGTAGTTTTAGTAAAAAAGTGATGTACATTCTGTAAACACTAGGAACAAACACAAGCTACTGGTTCTTCCGGGACAGAGGTTTTTTCGAACCAGTGGTAAAGTAAAATGACTTTCAATAAGAATTACATGTAATCTATATTGAATAAAAAAAAATATTCTATTCATTCATTCATTATAGCCGATAAAAATATTGCAGAACATAGACTTCCTCATAGATTATATCATAGGGAGGATATTTGCCATAGTTACCACGCTTGGCAGGCAGGTTAGAAATCGTAGTTTTTCATTATTATTGAGATATTTCCAAAAATGCCGCAGTCCATCTTGTTTTTCAGTGTCCCCTGTCGCCTCTTACGACATCCGTGGGATTATATGTGGATTCTCTTAAGCGGTCCTACGGAAATGGATTGCTTTACAGCTCAATAACATGGACAAAACAAAGACATGTGTAACTTCCATGTCACACCTATGCCGGTAGTCAATTTATACTAAATCTATGCATAAATCAGTTTTTGGTTATGAATTAAAGTACAAATGCCTTGCCAGCCCTAAGGACGAAGATGGAATGCCTCTTGCCGGATGTGACGAACTAATGAAACATGCAAGTAGTCGATGGATGCAGGTGGCCAGGACCGTGCTTTGTGGCATTCCTTGGGGGAGGCCTATGTTCAGCAGTGGACTTGTGAAGGGCTGTAATGATGATGATGATGACTGCCATAATAATGTCGTCATTCAGCCTGCCAGGCATGACGATTACAGCAAAAACTCTTCAAAAGGCCCGTGTGTATCAGTAGAGTGGATTAATGCAATGGCAGTTGTTTGAAGTTGATAAATCGAGGGTTATAGTTCCCGTTTTTATTTTTAAACGAAAAGTTGAAGTGTTTAATTTTATATTATGTTGTGGTCTTAATAAAAATACGATGAATAATAAACAGTATTACCAATTGTATTTTTTCTAATTTATCAAGAAATTTAAACGCGCCGTGCCTCACAAAAGTAATAATTTACGAAAAAGAAATCAAGACGCATTTACTTTAAGGTTTTGCCGCCATTGTTACCAAACACTCGCGACTTAACGCGCGGCCATCTTGTGTACATATAAAAAATTATCCAATATCGCAAATAGAAGAACACTTTGCCTATACAGGTGCGCCGGCTCTCCGCTGTATTGGGTGTATTTTTTTGTAAGAAGCAACGCGGCCTTCTTGCTGGATATGGGTCACGTCACCTTTAAAAGCTTAGTAAAGTCCAAAACTTTTGTGATGTCTCTTCTTACATTAACAATATAAACTTGTCTATACAAATGTTAATACGAACGTTACGTGTATATATCCTTCAGTGGGAAAGCTTAAAGGCAGTGCAACAGGAGTACAATGAAGTCGTTTACCGCGAAGTACTATGAATTATTATGTATGAACGTCGCGGGCTTGCAAGCTAATAAATTATATCGATTTGAGTGATTACGGCATAGTAGAAAAACATATCAGCGTTTACGGCGTCATCTTGAGCCTAATACGGATGATACGTAAATGCTAGTGTTGTTTATTTTATTTTATTTATTGAGTTTATGATGGTAGAGTCACTTTGCAGCTGTACTATGGATGCAGCTCAAATGGGTCTGCTCGACCGGAGAAAGATCACGCTCGCACCGAATCATCATCATCATTATTACAGTTTTTTACATGTCCACTGCTGAACATAGCCCTTCCCCATATTTTGCCACAAATTACGGTCCTGAGCCACCTGGATCCATCGAATGCCTGCATAATTCATCAATTCGTCACATCCGGCAAGAGGCATTGCATCTTCATCCTCAGGGCTGGCAAGGCATCTGTATTGATTCATAACCGAAAACTGATATATGTCCTTATGTGTCACAACGTCAACTAACTTTCAGGCGGACTGTGTGCTCGATTTTCACCCTATAAAAAACCAAAATGTAAAATTGTTGCTTAAGAGGATCCATCGCCAGCTTTTTACATATGTATTAGTGGCACTAAGATATATCCTGCGCAGATAATGCACACTAAAGTATAACTTTGTAGCCGTAGTCGTATGGGCCTAAGAAAGCCACGCCATCAACGTTAGTATTAAAGACTCATTGTAATAATGTAAAAAAAACTTATTCTTCTCCTTCCTTAGCTAAGTTTACTCCAGCTCATGGGCTTTTTCAGTAGTAGGGGTTTGATATAATCAACATACTTTAGAGGCAGTTTGACAAACCTAATAAGGTACGTGAGGGTAATATGGTCACCTTAACCTTTGCCGCCCTATAAAAGCAAAACAAGGAGGAGGACAGAGACAAAAACACAAAGTCGTATACTATAACGTAAAGAAACTGTACAGAGGCAAAGCTTCTAAGGAGCTGTCAAAATTCTTACCTATTTTGGTAGGGTTGTCACAGGAGGATAAAATTAAGTAAACAAAATGTTTATCAGTTTTTTAATAGATACTTAAAATAAAATATTTTTTTACAAACTACGTATTCTAAATATTTTACTTTTATAATTATTGTTCTTCAAAAAATGTATTTTTTTTAAATAATCTATTGGAAAGCACGCACATGGCATAACAAATACACAATCTTGCACGTTTTAATATTTCACTACCAATATACACAATGTTTCTTTCGAGGTCTAAATATTTGCGAAATTTTTGTGCAAGCAATTCAACAAATGCGATAATATTGTCAGGAAGTATTATTAAAAAAAACCCGATTGAACACTATTTTTATTAAACTCCTTGTAATGGCTGAAAAATAAGAATATTTTTCCATATTTATAGGTTGTTCAAATCTACTTACCTACAATTTTATTTTCTCATATTTGCGGTGTTCGAGACAACATTTTCTATACAAATATCCCGAAACATAGACTAAACCATTTTTTTTCTGGTAAATCAAATCGATAATCATTTGTTCCTAATGTTAACACAAGGGCAGTAACAATGTCAGGTTGCGTCAGGGCGATGGTGTATTAAACATACGACAATCGTCTGGTTTCATAATTCATCATCGAAATCGTATTCACAATTAGTAATTTAATGTTTCCTTCAGATATTGGTTATAAATATCTTATTGAAGGCAATTATCCCCCTGTCTGACTTAGCCAAAGAAATTTTAGAGACAATCTTGATTACGTCTCGTAAATATAAATAATTTAAAAAAATTGGAAAATCCAAAAGTGCACGCTTCATGAGCGTTTCACTTAATTTTGATAAAAATAAATAAAAATAGTGACGATATTTACTTTCTTTACTTTACTATATATTATCTCAATCTATTACTTAGATTTCTATTAAGCGAGAAGACTCACCGACGCACAGACCAAGGGACGGCAGTCCATATATTTTTTCAATTACATTTTTTGTTATGTAATCTAAAGTGAATCAATTAGAAAATAAACTAATCTTATAATTCAATGTCTGTAGTTATTTTAACGTTAATAATTATATGAATTTGTTGTCTAGCTAAAAGTATAAGAACGATTTTATGTATCGAAATTGAGTTATGGCCACATATCGAGAGTAGAGCATTCTCTCACGTTGTGAGGCGTGCAATTAATTTAATTTCTTCTGTTTTTAATTCTTCATGAGGTTTTATTAAATATTTTATAGACACTTGAAATCCGTGAATGAAATTCATGCTATTTGTAACGTTTTTCTGCCTATCACTTCTTATTAATTTTAATAAGAAGATTTTTTACTTATTTATTATGAGATCGCCAGTGTACTTGAGTTTAATAAATCAAACAAGTTGTTAATTTTATTTACATAATCAGCGGTATCTCTTTCGACAACCTCGATAAGATTTAAATCTACGTAGGTATTAGTAAACCATATTTACACTTTCTATTTTTCATTTGATACAAATTATTCTTTACGAAACAAAATTGGAGACATTTATTATTTTTACATCACCCTGAGTTTGAGCACTGGCCGAGCCGGTTTAAAGCAGTTTCTCTCTGTACGTGACAAGCCGTCAGTGCTCACGCACACACGCTCCTCAAGCTTGTAGTAGTGTATCTATCATAGCGCGGCTTTATGAAGATTTGCCTCTATAAGGTACGGTTTCTTTACTCATGTGCTATAACTAATATATTAAGAAAAAATAGCAAACAAGCGTTGCCAATAATTAGGAACACTACGAAAAATCAACTTATAAAAAACTAACTACACTACACAATACTAAAATCGACTAAAAGTGTTACTATATTCTCAACTGGCAAATTGGCGTCGATAAAGCAGCGCCCTCTTGACTTTTGATTCTTTATTATTTGATTGACCGATAAAGAGCTATCGCATCACAGAGCCACCTATACAAACAAGGTTGTAGTTTTTGAGTTTTAAGAACCATATTAACCGAATGGCCATATTACCCTCACGACCATTGGCACCGCTGCTTCCCGTCGCCGGCCTGGGAAATCGCGTGGCGTGTACGGGAAGTATACACCGTGTATGTAACTCTATTCATTCTTCGTAATTTTGTATTTCGAAAAAGAATAACGGTTCAATGATTGACGACAACAGACAAGTCAACACAAAAGCTAACGTAAATCAAATTTTGCTCCAACTGAAATACATCTTATGAGTAAGGACATTTGTAAGTGATATTAAAGGCGAATAAATTTGCCCTTTGCCCACAATACAAGCAATTTTCAAACGTATTCAAACGGGCTAGAAACAATATATATGCAAAAATATTGTATGTTGTACATCAGTCAGCCGACACGGATACATTTGCGTACGTGAACTTTCCACAAAGTACCGCCTGGAGACATTTTCAGGGCCCGAACGAATATGCTTGGTAGGGTGCGTCCTTTGTTCTTTGTAAATTTAAAGTAAAAGAGAGAGATATTGTATTTTGATAGAGAGAGAGCTAATATACATAATAAAAATATATCCCTTCTATCTTAGTCTTCAGAGGTGATAAGGCATCTGTAGCCTTGTTTCATGGTAGAGACAAATTGCAGATGAGAAATAAAAAATAAAAAATTTCTTACCATAAACAGAATACGAGCGTAAAATAGCAGCCTAATGCTGCTGTGTTTCGTATGGTGAGTGTAGAGAACCGAAGACCCTTTTTACTGGATACGAGGCATTCCATCTTAGTTCTCAAGTGTAACAACGCATCTGCATTTTGATTCGTAATTGAGGATAGATGTCTATGGGCCACAGCATCCACTTACCATCAGTTGGACTGTGTGCTCGTTTGAAAAAAACACAATGCTTTATTCAATAATAGCTATTTATAAAAGAATTGGCTGAGGGTAGCCGGAGCCGGTAAGCAGGTACTTTAAATAGTAGCACAAGGCTGCTGTGTTTCGTATAGCAAGTGCCGAGAACCAGGGGCCCTTTTTTACTAACGAGGTATTCCATATTAGCCCTTAGGGTAGACATAATATTATTTATTTAATTACGAAATTTAACATTACCATCAGATGGATTGTACGCTCGTCTGTCACCTTTACTTGATTGTTTGAAGTTGGTTGCATGTGCTTTATCACCTTAACGTTATAAAAGAAGAACAGCACGTCGATTTAATGTAGTGTCTGAGTCCACAATAATCCCATACTTTAAGTAAGGAAATTTTGTATATATATATATATTTGAATGTATATATATATGTATGTATATTAGCCGTAACATATATATATATATATATATATATATATATATATATATATATATGTGTTGGCTAAAAGCCGAAGTGCAGATACACCTAGGTTTAGCCGGCTACTACTAGGTGCAGCCATTACGATTGGTTAAACTTAGGTGTATCATAATATAATTTATAAATTAGATAAATGTCTGCGGTTTTGGAGTGGACCAATGGCTACCCCAACCGCACCTTAACTTACTGTCGCTGATATTACTTGACACGTATATCCGTGTTTTACAAATTTAACAGTACACCTAAATTGAACCAACTACTGCTGGCCGCACCTAGTTCTAGCCGGCTAGAACTAGGTGTAACCGCACTTCGGCTTTTAGCCGTAACATATATAAATAATTTAGATAAAATGTTGTACTTAAATAATGTTTAACTTCCCAAGTTTATTTAAGAGAAAATATAATTTATTATTCAACGCCAAACAAGCTCGGTCGAGAAGGCACTTATAATTAAACGTAAAAAGGGACCAGAATTACATCAGAGAGTACTAAAAAGATGAATAACATATTAGGACCAAAAACACTACAAATAACGTGCTTTGATAAAGATTTATATATTTTTTTAATTGCCGGAGTCAACACAAATATTCTATATCAAATCTGAACTTTTCCTCGCCTTCGCATAAATGTTGGCGCTTTTAACCAGATAAATATAAGACTAATGTGTTTGTACTTCGAATGAAGTTCCCCGTGCGAAAGAAATCAATCACCGAGGTATAATCCGCTTCCCGTCAAATGTGT
Organism: Parnassius orleans; assembly: GCA_029286625.1. Classification (NCBI taxonomy): domain Eukaryota; kingdom Metazoa; phylum Arthropoda; class Insecta; order Lepidoptera; family Papilionidae; genus Parnassius; species Parnassius orleans. The sequence continues at coordinate 5,781,516 of JAGSMP010000036.1, forward strand.
TTGAGAGAGTATCAACTTCTGAGAGGCATGTAGACTTAAGTTAGGAACTCCGCGCTAATAGAACGGGGCGGTGGCTCACTAAATCCATCAAAGATAACGCTAACTTTGTTAAGCTAACAGGCCAATTTTGTAAGCTATCGAAGATTTTGATTGTTTAATATTCATATAACAACAACTGTTTAGACGCTGTATAAGCAAAATCTAAATTTGACTTATTAATATCAGGCATTAGAAGATTTATGCTAAACAGCGTCAGCGCCTTGGCCGAGCCACATATGGCGTCCTTATTGTTTCCTAAGTGTAATTCACCATTATCGGAATCTCGTCTTAATTAAACTACATTTAAAACTTCATCCGCTATTTTTCTACCCTTAGGAGTGATTGTTTCTTCAAATTTATATGAAACCACCCCTGAAGTATACCAAGTTTAACAATCAAAAAAAATCGGCTCAGCCGTTTCCGAGAAATCAGTCAACGTACATAAAAACGGTTAGTTTAGCTACTCGTGTAATATCTTTGAATCACATAGAAGAAAATTACATTTTAAAACTTGCTCTTAAAGCAGACAAACATCCCAGTTGGTGTTGAAGAATAGAGCTAAAATTCTGCTGCTCTAACGCCTGGCTATCCGCTACTGATAATAGAACAATGTTTCTTTTAAACTATCGCAATCGAAAATGAATTGGTGGATTACTATAAGCCATTTTTGATCCTTTTTACTAACTGATAGTTTTAAAATGTATCAACTTATTTAGGTTTAATTTGTAATATTTTTGTAATAATGTGCTAAAAATGTATGAGTCTGTTAAGTAGAGTTTTTATGTAAGTGAATGTACAATGAATAGGTTTTGATAACAAAAATAAATATATGTTTTAAACCATAAGTAACTTAATATGTAATAAAAAAAACAATATGCTCATTTGCACTAACAATTATATAATCTTCAAAAAAAAAACTGGTTTATAAAAGTGACGGTAAAAATATTTACGTACGTTTCCGTTACTTTCCATGTTACTCAATTGATATTGATTTAATAAATATTGAAGTAGTCGTATTTTTGTTTGGATGATTGTCCTTCAATCCTGTTTGAACAGCTGGAATTTTTTAATAAAAGTTGGCCCAAGAGTCTACATGACGTGGAATACATAATATATGTGCTTTTTATAACAATAAATATTAAATCTTAATCTACGTCTAGCGCGGCAGGTAGTCACAAATATAATAAAGTCACATTTGTAACTTTATAAGCAGTAGCTTATTAGGTATCCTAAACCATTTATTTCTTAAGAGATAGGCTATTTATTTATTTAACAGTTTATGTACACACATACATAAAGGAAAATGGTATAAAACATAATTATGTACAAAGGCACTGCTTATTCCATGTTGAAATTTCTTCCAGCAGGCCTATTGAAGGATAGTTGAAGGAAATAGAGGTAGTAAAATTGTGCACTTACATAAAATATACATATACTATATATATATATATATATATATATATATATATATATATATATATATATATATATATATATATATATATATATATATATATATATATATATATATATATATATATATATATATATATATATATATATATATATATATATAGAGCTAATTTAGTATCAGAACAGTGTGAGGCGAAACTAAAACGGGACGTGTTATATTAGGAAAATCAGGTCTAAATCAAGCATGACGTGAGATCGAGAAAATAAATAAGAGGCGTAATAGCGTAGCAACCGTGAGAAACGCTTACAGAGAGCCTGTTCGCGTTCACAGAGAGTCGATTAATGCCATTCATAACCAGATAGAAAGTGATCACTTTCGCTATAGACCGCCAATTATCAATAATAAATAATAACCATAGACTTGGGTCTTTTCGTCAATATCTAATTTATTTCTCTTTTCATAATATTTATCCCAAAAACCTAACCCTGGGTTTTAACATGCTTTAAATATACAAAAATATTACTTATACGTTTGTAGTACAATTATGAGACTGGGCAGCCTTAATAGGACATCCTAAAAAAACTGACGTTATTCAAATGTAAATTAACTTACGGTGGTTTGAAAATCGTGAATTAGATCTCTCTATTACCTGAAAAGAAAAACATAATTAATATAAGAATTAAAAAAAGAACATCATAAATACAATAAAGATAACAGCCTACATACTCCCCACAGCTAGGCACAGGTATTCTCTTGTCACTGGAAGAGCTGTAGGACAGGGAAGAGTATACCTCGTTGCTCCAATAATATGTGATGGCGGACTTCACATATCCTCAAAATATTTTTATTTTCTATTTTTAGTTTCGCAGTCATGCGCGCTTCTTCAAGATATATTCGAAAATAGCTATTTTTTAAATAGTATAAGGGTGACAAACGAGCACACAGTCCACCTGATGGTAAGTGGATGCTGTGGGCCACCCCATAGACATCTACATTTATCCTTGACTAAGAATCAAAATGCAGATGCATTGCAGACTAAGACGAAATGGCTCGTTTTCAGTAAAAAGGGCCTCCGGTTCTCTACACTACACTCACCATACGAAACAGTAGCATTAACCTAATAAGAGCGTGGTCCGTGGACCCCAGTCGAGCCGACCCATTCGTGCTACAATCATAATATAAGCTGCAGCATGGCTCTACCACGTAAAACTCTTAATATATTATTATTAAGAAAGCAAAAAAAATTATGGTATTTAAAAGAAATTGCAAAAGGATAAGCACGATAAATATGATGTACAAGATAAATGTGATGTATGTAGGTAATACAAATTAGGAAAGGTCTTTGCCCTACCATACATTGCTTATAGCTTGTTATTATTTTACTGAAATGGACAAACTTGAATGAAGTACTATATTTTGGTGATTTTTCTATTTTGCAGTAATTTTAAAAAGGTATGAGAAATCTAAGGAAGTTATAAAAATACGAGTACATATACATTTAAAAAGCAAGCAACGACGTTTATTCGCAATATTCTGGTTGGCAAACCTGCAAGTTTACTAAATAAGCGACTAGTTAAGTATAATCGCACAGTTAGTGTGAAAGTTTTCTTGAAATTTATAATAGTTTTATTAAAAAGTAAAAATCATAAGTTGACACGGATTTTCCATTAAGCTTAAGCTTATGGGTAAGGACTCAGTGGGGAGCGTCCGGCGGAGCGTGTGCCCTAGCGGCGCGTTTTGCATACATTTAGTGCCGTCGCCGGTCAAAAATCACACCAGGGCGTGTTTTGTTGTGAACGACCAACCTCCGCCCCGCCGAACGCTGATGATCCTGTGGGTGTCGTAGAAAGCTATTATGGGAAACATCATAAAGTTCTCTTCGATTCCGATAGCTGGCGGTATAGCCATTTCGAATAAATACTTAATTTAGATCTGATCAACGTAAAATAAACAGACCGTCAGAACACGTGACTTGCAACGCCGCAACCAAATAGCTACCGAATTTATCTCAAGGACCGGTCGCTGGCCTCGCAACATCTCGCAAACATCATCATTATGTCGATTACCCTGTGGTAAGTAAAAAAAACATGGCGACTGTCCACAAACACGCTAGAACTTCTATCTTTACTCTAACACCGTGTTAGACTTAAAATAAATATTACACAGAAATGATAGGATGAGGTAGGTAAAGGAGAAAGCCTGCAAATAAGTTTTATAGTTACGTTAGATTGTAACATAATAATTTTTGAAGAAAACGAAATTTTAGCATTTTAAAAATGGCCGATAAAAAAAAGTAAATAACGCTGATCAAATTGGGACGTTTGCCGTTGGTGCCAAGTAACCCGTATTTAGCTGTAATATACATTGACAGTTTCCGAATGGACGGCTAATACTTTTAGCAAATTGAGAGAATGAATGGAACGATTTTTAATCCCTGTGCGTGCGTGCAAAAAACATGGCTTCCGCGTCGCGCTTTTATCATTGATTAGTTTTAATAACTATAACAATATTATTCAATGTTAAAACAAAACACTGTTAACGATAACATGCATGTGTAAAAAAGCCGGCCCCAAGAGTAAGTAAGTTCGTCACTCTCAATTGCATTAAAAAAAATCGTTTTTTATACAAGTGAGAGTGACAAACGAGCTTATGGTTCTTTAAGATGTATTTTACTAATTAATAACTCTGTAACTGATAATATAATATAACTTATGTACGGCGACGAAAGTCAAGATTGTGGCGCTAACGTCAGTCACAAATAAGAAGAGTTCCATTATAAAGCAATTGTGTCTAATTTACTGTCTCATAAACTAGGCTAAGTAAAGTTGTTGTGTCTCATTGAACTCGCAACAGGAATAGGGGATAAAAGCTTTAAGCAATTAAATCATTATATGGTGACTGTCTCCAAATAATCTGACAGTTTTGTGATCGAGTAGATATCGTACCTCCGTTATAACTGTCCTAATGACTCTTACAGCGTATTGTATGATAAAACGTACTTGATTGTATCGGTTAGATATTTCTATTGCATACACAATGGCTTTATTTTATAAATACATACAAAAATTCGTTTTTTAATTATAGAGTAAGGAATAAGTGGATGGTATGATGGTATGACCTTTAGACATTTACGTCTCTCTTCGATTAAGAATCAAAATATCAGTAAACCCTTTTACGAAACACTGCAGCAATAAGCTGCCATTTTACGTTGATATTCTGTGAGAATAAGGACATTCCTATGTCGAGCTCACCATTTCGTGCTGTAACAATAATATAGCAGCAGCGTGGCTCTGAACTTTAAAACAGTCCGAGTAAAATTTGATTGCTTTTTAAATGTGTTTATTATGAAGTAAAGTTGTAGTCTATATACGTCCCACTGCTGGGCACAGGCTCTTCTCATTTCTGATAGCGCTTTAGGGCATGAAATGTCCGCCGCGCTGCCCCAATGTGTGCTGACGGACTTCACATGTCTTCGAAATATTTTTTTTATTCCTCAAACATGCAGGTTTCCTCACAATGTTTTCCTTCACCATCGAGCACGTGGTAAATCAGCACTTAAAAATGTAATTAACAATTTCAATGGTGCCGGCGGGGATCGAACCCGGGTTGCTCGCGTACTGTAAAATTTACAGTGAGCGCTTAGACTCTGCAGCCACCACGGCTCCACGATTCATTCATGTTGAATCCATAATGCACTGCAGCTTAGCTCCCCCACGTATTATGCTTATATACGGTAAAAAGTTAATTGTAAAGTCTTTTTCAACGCTTACATTACTTTACGGGCTTTTGTTTTCACCGTTTTATTGATACAACTGTTTATAATCGGCTATCGTGCCAACCATCCAGGCATTTACAGCGAGCGCTTAACCACTGAGCCACCACAGTTCATATTGTTTATTATTTAATATTATTAAACCATTGAAATCCAACATATTTCATAATATTATCATTCCTACCTTTTAAAAAGTGTTCATAATATTTATTGATAGGAATATAAACAGAAATATAAAATTTATTTAAAAACAATCCGTTATAGGCGTCGCTGGCAGCATCCGAATCCATCATCGGATTAGCTCCACTGTACCATATTATTGCATTGTCATCGAACTTATATAAGTATGCAAAATTTCAGTTCAAACGGATGTCAAAAAGTGCTTCGAAAATCGATTACAAATTTTGTACCGAAAATACATAAAAAGCAAGTTAAATAAAAGCTTTTAAAAAGCTAAAGCAAAAGAACAATAAAAATGTTTAAAAAGAAGTTCAAAGTAAGTTTCTTAGATAGCATTGATGTTGAAGACGTCGCATAGGCCTCTTCCGGTTTCCGGAGAAAAGTTTCCCCCCATTAATTAAGGACGAATAGTCCGTAAGAATTTAATGTAAGTGATTTTTAAAAACAGGAGAAACGTTTAGGAGTAACATTTATTAGAATAAAATAGCGAGAAAACAGCAAACGCACGCTCTTTTTGGTACTTTATTACGGCAACAAAAGATTAATATTCCTATGGATCTTGAACTAAGTTCTAATAACTTCTTTTTCTGTGTTGTTTTAACTCAATGTAAATATTTTTAGTTTTATATTGTTTATTTAACAGAATTATAAAATATTAACAGTCTCTAATTTTTTGAAAAATAATTGTAAAGAAATAAGTCTGCATAAAACAAAATAAAGGAGGTCATAGTAGGATCAGTCAGATTTTTTATATTTTCTTTAAAAAATTACCTCCACTAGAAAACGCAAGATGACATAGATCGGCGAGTGTTAGCTACATCAGAATTGGAACTGCGATCGTTAACCCGCCTGCCAAGCAAGACCTATATACAACGGGAAAGACCCTTGTCCAGCAGTTGACTTTTACGCCATGATAAAGAAGAAGAAGAAAGAAGAACGTGCTAAAACTTCACTTAAAATTGCAATTAACAGTTTCATTGGAGCCGGCGGGGTTCGAACCCAGATTGCTCCCGTACTGTGAAATTTAAGGTGAGCGCTTAGCCCCTAAGCTACCACGGCTCTTACGAAAATTAAATGATATTTATATAATATACATATATTCGTACATACGAAATGTGATTATATTCCAAATGCCATAGTTGTGCGACAAACTCCAGCAGCAATATTGCAGAGTGCGTTCACGCGCCAAATCTATTGAGTGATAGTGACGTTTAATATGTAGTCAATCTATTTCCAACCGCGTGATCGGCGGAGATTTATCATCACGCTCGTTTTTCCCGAACATTGTTAGTATTCCGTCAGGCTATGTCATTCTATTACAAACATACTTAACATACATACATACATATAATCACGCCTCTTTCCCGTAGGGGTAGGCAGAGACCACTTCTTTCCACTTGCTACGATCCTTACATACTTGTTTCGCTTCGTCCACTTTCATTATTCCCTTCATACATACTCTTCGGTTTAGGGTACTCTTGACCTGGCCTTTTTTCAAGACGTCCCTGATTTGGTCTAGAAACGTCCTCCTAGGTCTACCCCTTCCAACACTTTCATTCACACTCGCCTTATACACTTTTTTCGTCAATGGTTCTTCATTCATTCTCTCGACATGGCCAAACCATTTCAATATTATTATTATTAGTATATTATTAATATTAGTATTTACTTAACATCTGACAATTTAAAAAAGTTGAGCAAAGAAACGCACTAAGCATTCTATTATCAGATAGTGCTAAATACTTTTACAATATATGACAAAGCCCGAAGGTTTAATATAAAAGCTTAAGGAAAGCTCAGCCAAATCGCTTAACGTAACGATTGATAAAGGGACTAGTCAATGTTTAGTTTCTTGCTTCAACGAAATAATCACAATTAAAATTTAAATACATTATTCGTAACCAAATCGTCTTCTGTAGTTAAAATTATCACAATTTCTATAAAACTGCCATTCTTAGCGTCTCTTGATACAGCGGTATCGAAAAAGTTGACTTTTGGTCAGCAAAAACTAAGTAATTTTATTTCGACTAAAAGGCTAGGCGTTAGTCATAGAGTCTAGACTCTAGACAATTCAATAACCTGGCTGATAACATCATCAGCCTCAAACATATAGGTATTATGTTTGCCCATAAAATTTGGAGGAGAAGGTACATAAAGAGCCATATAAATAAAAGACAAAGTTTTTTGTATTCATGATTAAAATATGATTTATCGATCTAGACAGCATATAGTGTAACAGTAACGGTGGTTATCATCAAATTACTGCGCAAGGGCAAAACCATTTTCGTGTATATAAAAAAATGGAACAAAATCTGCTTTCGTCAAATAAAAAATAACTACGCCATTCCCAACAAAACACGACAACAATTGTCTACACATAGTAAAATGGCGTCCATATTCGTCAGCTAATTGTATTTTAAGTATCCGTAAATAAAACAGAGTAGTTTTTAGAGCAGTTCCCCAGCGATGAACTCGTTTTTGTCCACACGAACAACTGTTTCGTGTAATTATTGTTACAGCTCGGCGTGCCACGCCACTCCACACGCGATAGTATCACGCAATATTTTTAATCTGTATCGATCGTCGTCTCAGTATTTTAATTTGTTCTAATATTTTACTGGTCCTTCTAGGACTCTTTTTCTGCCTAAAATTCCGTCTAGGTAGGTAACAGTCTTTTACATATTTCTGCCGCAAAATAGCTGTGCTTGCACCAATAAGTTCCGGTCTGAGAGATCCAGTATAAACAGAGGTAGCCATCCTTACCATCAGGTGGACTGTAAGTTCGTTTATCACTTCAATAAAAAAAAGTTCTATAATGATACTAAAATAAATATTCAAATAAAAGTAGCAAACAAGCACATATTTCGCCTAATAGTAGGTGTAACAAAATGTCGACTGTTTATTGGGCCAAGGCGAGACATATACGCTCTTATATTAGTGTTCTGACTCTATACCACCATACCCTCCGTTAAACTCTTTCTACTTAGGCCTTAGAATTAGTCTGGTCGATGATTACTAGAGGCATAGGATACTCTGCATCAATTTTATGGTACTCTAGCAAGCAAGGCTTGGTTATTTCAATTGTGTTTAATGCATCGTTCTCTGAATTACATTAGTATTATGACTTGCAAGTTATAATACCAATGTAATCCTCGAACGATGCATATCACACAATTACAATTCATATACAAGGTAAGATCGAATGATTATTAAGTGATGAAGACAAACACCTTAAGAGAGGGAAACGCTTATAGGTCCGATGTATGTAAAACATATTTCGAAGACAAGTAAAGTACAACACTCAGGAGCAGCGCGACAAACTCATTCCTCTTCACCCTCTCAATACTAGGAATTAGAATGTGAAAAGCTATGGCATACATATGGGCTTTTCTTACTCTTTATTAGACCGTAACATTCCTGGACCAAGCGAGACATCTGATACTGCAGTTGCCAATTCGTCTGCAAAGCGAGCCGAAAATGGCAAATTCTTCCTACAGTACAATGTGTCCAGCTTCGCAGACGGATTGACAGTTGTAATAAAGAAAAACGTGGTAGAGCCATGCTGCAGCTATATTAATTGTATAGTTGTAGCACGAATGGGTCGGCTCGACCGGGGAAGGATCACGCTCTCACATAATAGCAGCATAAAATAGCAGCTTAATGCTGCTGTGTTTCGTATGGTGAGTGTAGAGAACGGGAGACCATTTTTTACTGGAAAAGACCCAATCCATCTTAGTCCTAACGGCTGGCGGCGCATCTGCATTTTGATTCGCAAACAAGGATAGATGTAGATGTCTATGGGCCACAGCAACCACTTACCATCAGGTGGACTTTGTGCTCGCTTATCACCCTTATCCTATATACCCGAAGTCTTCCACCTCAGACGCTACTGTTGTCGGTCGTCCGGCGTCGACAGACATCTGACAGAACACATATACGTGACAAATAGTCATACAGTAGCCAAAGAGCAATATAACTGTAAATTCAAAAGAAATTAATGATTTCACTAAACGGTTACATTTTGTAACTTACGTTTTGTTTAGAACATAATCACCAAGATTAAGATTTCCAGTATCCCAGGTTAACGAAGTTTTTCAATAAAAACACCGCCAAATGGATGGAATGACGGAAAACTTTTATTTATGTTGTAATTAAAGAACTTAAGAAAGCGTTCACTTTCGCAAACTTTTTTAGTTTTGGAAGTCCAGGATATTTGATAAAGACGGTTCGTTTTTATTTCTTGCCATATTAACCTTTTTTAAGCGAAAACAAAATAAGCCTTGTATAAATCAGAATACATAGAATAGTTTTGTAACCTTAGATATTATTTTAAACTGTTCTAGTTATATTAATTCATCCGGCCGATCTAGCACGAAGTCATTTAGTTATGTTAAAATAAATTTTAAACGACAAAAAATATTATGAAGCCGAAGGTTTTGCGAAAGGAGAGACACTCACTATAAGGTCGGAAATTGGCTTGTTTGAAGTGTCAGGGGAGACATGGGGTCAGTCAATAACTCGTGTTTTGCGCAAATGGCCCGAGACCCGGCAACCGTATTTGTGCTAACCATTTTGTCACAAGGTTATAAAACGTGTGAACGCCAGTAAAATTATATTTTTTAAACTTTAATTTAAGTAAACGAAAGAAAGTCCTGCGCTTCGATGGAGAACGAATCCGATGCCGCATAGAGGATCCAATCTCCATGCATTTGAAATTCGTTGACCTTCTGGACAGAAGTCTAACAGATCAAATCCTACGTACTCCAGGTTCCTGCAAAATACAAAGAGACATTCCTCGCTCCCGACTTCTGGCCCACTGGGGTAGTGGATTGTCGAAACAGGGACACGCTAAATAAAAAAGTTCCCTAAATCCTAAATAGTGTTATGACTCTATTGGCCAATGTTCTTAATTCTTAAGTCCTTGATGCATGAGATGAAGCCTTGTAATTGTCTTGAATTATTAGTGCCCTCTATATCATTTTCATTTAGAATTAATAAGCATAACGTTGTTCTTACATTTCTATTACGACCATAAATAATTTCATATCGCATACAAATAATACAAAAATGCGTAGGTACCTCACCAACACGAAACAAACCCGAGGTATAAATTAAAGGCTCCTAGACGCCAGAGCGTACATCTAATATTTCAGTCTGACAACAAAGGCGATGCTGCGCGGTTAGGGGAATTATTATACGAGCATAACTGACCTGCCGCCTGCGTAAGTGGCGGTGTACCTTCTGTTTTGCGGTTTCTTGGTTCCGTTTCGGCGATCCCTTTGCAAACAAACGGTAAACATTCAAAGGCATTAATTGTATGAAGCATACAATATAATATAATAATTGGAATATTGAGCTATGGGATAACTCACATCAACTTTAATTAATTACAATATTATATTTTGAATTTGTCACATTTTAGTAGTGCCTCAAAAGTTGGTCGATTTTCCCAGTGCCATAGTGCTGCCGCCCGACCCTTAAATGTCCCACTCCCCTTCCTCATTTTCGGAAGTATATCTATCTAGTATCTATGTATAAGTATCTTTGTAGTGTTTTATTTCAAAAATAATAATCAATGCATGTAATGTATTTTTGTACTATTTTTAGAACCTATAATGCTACAGTGTTCCTAATATCTTAATCAAAAGTATTCATTAAAATCTATTTTTTAGGTTTTTTAATATTTTTTGGCATTATTTAAATTAAAACAGGAGCTGATTATTCTTTTCAAAATACCACCCCTTAAAATCTGCCGTCTGGAGCCTTGGACACTGCTACGCTACTGTTATCCGTTTTAAGTTAAATTATAACTTTAAAACTTAAAAGCAATACAAATAATATGTTATGCAATGTTTATCTGACTAGAAGGAACTATGAGGCAATATACCTACTGTTATACCCCCTTAAAGTCAGCCCTTACTCGGTAAATTCCCCCCTTAAAATAGAAAAAGTTCGTTTTGACAGCTCGTTAAAAGTATTTCAATTGATTTGAACTCACTAACAGGGCAGGGCACGTGTCGTAAGTGACATATTCCCAGTAAGTTATATACGCACTCGCCATTAGTATAAAGATTTGTAAATCAAAAAATAGGTTTAGACGACTCGTTAATAGTTATTATATTGTTTTAAATTATTATTTACATTATATATCAGTAAATGTTTACTTACTATCCTCAACAATATGTTAGTTAAAACTACTGTAAACAAAATAACTTTTTGTTCCAGCGTTACCTTTGAAATGTTAACAACATTAACTATTTAAATAACAATTAGGCAACGAGCAACTACTCGAGTAATTTATGATATAACTCGTACGGAGCTCAGGTGATTATAACAGGCGCAGTTAATTCAGCAACAATGAATGTCTCCCGCGACTGAGTTTCGCTTCAACCACACCCTACAATGGTGTAGAAAGTTGTCATTATTGTTCTCGTATGCAATACTAATAATTTTACATGTACTGTGGCGACTGCAAAATCACATTGTCTGCGTTAATTAGTGATAAGAGTGTTTTGAGTGTGCGTGAGTTAGTTTAGTCCATCCACCCATCCATCCATTACAGCCTATAAAAGTCCACTGCTGAACATAGGCCTCCCTCATAGGGGATTTTGCCACAGTTGCTACGCTTGGCAAGCGGGTTGGCAACCGCACATTTTTTTTTTGAGTTTTTTTTATTATTCTTACACGGCCGCTACACGGTTAAGTTTAGTCTATATACGGTTAAGTTAGAGTTAGTTTAGTGGTAGATGATTTTACGTGGCAGCACCACTCTGCCTTATATTTTATAAGCGGCAATTTTTTTATAAAACTAAAGTGACAAACGAATTTACAATCCACATGTTGATAAGTGGCTACTGCAGCCCATGGACACCTGCTACCAACTTCAAATCAAGCAGGCGACAGATGCGTTGTTACCTCTAAGGATTAAGATGGAATCTCTCACAGCCTGTAATTATACTGGCTCTATTTACGCTTTATACCGGAATACAGGTGCAAGCGTTGGTATTTGGCGAGAGAAATAGGTAAAAGTCGGCAATACATGTTGGCCAAGCCTTGGCCAACGCGAGCGTAGGCAAATTGATACAAAACGAGTGCTACAGTCTACATGTTGGCCAAGTTTGAATGAATGGACAAACTGACATGGCCAACTAACATGTGACCACGAATTGCCCAGTGCTGGCGAGCGCCTTTGATTTGTGCAGAAAAACAGACACTGTTCCGAAGTGAGACGAGCCGTGGCGAGCGAACCCGAGTGGTGGCAAGGCACACCAAACGAACCGTATACACGTTGGCTCTCGTCTGCACTCGGCCAGCTAGGCGAGCGACTACGAGCAATGGCGAGGCTAGGCAAATGTTCTGTCCATATGTTGGTATCCGCCTTCCCTCGGCCAACATGTATAGCCGGCTTAAGAAGGTGTTACCTACCCAAACGGATTCGAAGCTAGAAAAGGAATCCAACTAGCTAGTAGAATAGCTATGTAGTAATCCTACTGTGTTTCTGTGCGACTTGTATTGCAGACTATTAACTGGTAACGACACCATTATATTTTGTCGTCAAGGGTGGATGTGTCAAAAACAACTTCTTTTAAAAAACGCATTTTAATAGGCTTCTTTTTAGGTGTCCGTTAAGAAATAAGACTACACGTTAATTTAGACAGTTACATAGACTTATTGAAATACCGTAAGTCTGCCGCTCACTGGCTCTTAAACTATTATGTGTATGTAACTAGACAGTCCACCGTCACTACACGGTAATTTAGACAAATTACCGTGTAGTGACAGTGTAAGAATATCCACTACCTTATATGGTCCCGTGGGTGTCATAAGAGGCGACAAAGAGAAACTGAAACATGACATGGGCAGCATCATTCTGATAAAAACTTAAAATAATAAAAAATTGCGTTGGCCAAACCGCCTGCCAAGCGTGGCAACTATGGCAAATTCACTAAAAGGGAATCTATGGGGGAGGCTTATGTTCAGCAATTGACTTTAATAATCTGTAATGTAATATAACTGTCATCTCTGAGCATGAAGATGGTATCCCTCATAGTCTGTAATCATACGGGCTAGGTGCTATGTAACTTTGGTTATGTAAAGACGCGGCTTAGGTATCATAGACAGCGGCATAAACATCTTATACATTGCCTACATCATAGTGAATTTTTAATAGAACTTTTTTTATAGAACAGTTTTTTATCAGAATGGTTGTTCCTTAAAAGTGTAATAAAAACTCATGCACCAATTATTGCACTATAATATTATATTGTATGTTATGTGACGTCCGATATCGTGAATATTCCGAAACGTCTAGTTGCTTCGTGGTATAACAATCTTGTATTAATTTATTGTATAAAAAGCAACGGACGATTCTGCTATTGCAATCGTCAATCTGCTTAATATATCTGCAATACGCGTTTCATAGCAAATATTAGTCTAGATGATGGTTTTCTATATATATCCATTTAGGCACCAATAAATTGGCCCGATTCAATAAACAATGTGTCATAAACAGAATAATATGCTAAAATACAAACACTTTTATTTTAATAAAAATTGCATTTTAACATCTAACCGCACAAAGGAACCTCATGTAAAATACGTTACCTCTTAGAAACTTTTGCCCTCACAAGCAATTTGCGAGAGTACATCAATAAAGCCTCTAAAGGAGCGCAGTCGAGAGTGAACGGTTCGCTCCCAACATTGTCAGTGTATTCAATAGAGTTAGACTATACAACAAAGATGGGCTCATGACATTGTTGGTGTTAACTTCGGCCTGACTAATGGTCCATTACTTCATTAGGCCATCGACCAGGCGCAGTCACGACTAGCGAGAATGATTGGCTGTTGCCACCACTAGTGATTTTAGTTCTCGAATAAGTAAATAATGACAGTATCGATTATTATCTCTGTCGATGTGATAATCACTACCTGTATTAATACGTGAGCATCAAATATTGAAGTACCTTTTAGTGTTTATTATAAAAGGAGTGGAATGAAACATATCATTCTATGCCATAGATGTGTAAACACATTATGTTGCAGTTAAGGCTGGTAAAATAAAGTGTTTTTTTTATTATAACGCTTTAGCTGATTAAATGAAAGCATTTTGATTAAATTTATGCCTTTATGCTATATTAATTCGTCCCTAACGGCGCAAAGGGGCGAACCTCAATTTTTCAATACTATCTCCGAATACTAGCTTTTTTTCATCAGAAAATTTATCTTATTTGTAGTTTTCTTAGTAGAATTCTTATTGTAGTTCATTAAGTCTAATATATTTAATTTTATAATGAAAAAAGCTAGTAATCGGGGAATAATAAATGATTTCTTGCTCTCCTGAGAAATTGAGGTTCGCCCCTTTGCGGCGTCTACGACGAAATGGTCGAATTTCAAAGTCGGCTACTACTTAAAGTAGGCATTTCTTGTATATATATATATATATAAATTTTATTCAAATGGTTAAATGATTTGAATAAGCATTTGTATTTAGAAAATGTTTTACTTTTCAAGTTTATCGCCCAAGTACTTATTATATTTATACAAGAACATCGAAAATTGTCGTAAGTTTTTTTTATTATTTGTAGTAAAAGTTTATTTCCTTACTTACATCGTTTGAAAGATACTGTGCCACATACGAGCATGGGTGTGCACAAAAACATCTGTATATATTATGCACTTGATTCTTCCATGAAAACGATTTAAGCTAATAAATAGTCGCATTTCGGCCAGACACGATACTAGTGTTATCTATTTATTGTAGGTAATAGATACAGATATACCTAATTATAAGTAATTAAATATTTGTTATAAAATTTGATAAATAAAATTATTATTATAAGGATTGTATATTTAATCAGCACAGTATTATAAAGTTCTTGATATACCTGTATATGTTAGAGAATACATATATTAAGACTAACATTTCAAATTTCAAAGACTAGGGATGAGGAGAAGAATCACCATCGCAAAAATCGCTCACCAATCTACCAACCCAGCATAGTAAGTAGAAGCAAATTTTCACAAGTTATTTATTATTCATTCACTGAATTAACCAAGCGGCAAATAAGTAGTTTAATTAATTAGGTATAGATATCCTGACGACCCGTAAGTATAAATTTGAAAATTACCATTTTTATCTACTAAATTCGCATTAGCGTACGCATTCCAGCCAACCAACATTTTGTGGAAAGTACAAATTTGTTTACAGTCACGTATCTAGATCTGTCGCAACAGTTCCTATATTTTTAACACTGGATCAATTCAACTTTACTTCCAATGTTATAGTATACGCATGACTATATGTCCAACATACTTGTGGCAATTGTGGCAATGTGGTAATAGTTTTAACGTAGTTGATAATTTTCTATAATATAAGAAATTTATCGCCGTGATCTAAATCAGCCAAGACAACAGCAACACCATCGATAAGAAATATTATCGATAACCTATAGAACATCACTAAAGTGCCACGAACTGATTAACCCGGCCTCCGGCCTAGCTTTCATTTCAGTATCTAAATTACGCAGAGTCGATCTACAACTTCCATTTCGACGGAGATCCTTTTTACTGGAAACGAGGCATACCATCTTAGTCCTCATTTTGATTTTTAATTGAGGATAAATGTCTATGGGAGACAGCACCCACTTACCATCAGCTGGACTGTTTGCTCGTTTGTTATCCTTATTCTATAATATAAATAAAATAACTATTACGACGTAATTCCAATTGTTATCTTGTGATATTGATAAGTCTACTCAAAAACGTAAAAACAGCTGTTAAAAAGAGTAAGAACCGACTTATAATCTTTGTTTTCGATTCCGTATTTTAATTTTTCGATACCCTATGCTTTACCACCGACTTCAGAAGCATTCATGTGGTATATGTGTATTTTAGTTTTTGAAATCATTTTTGACTTTTTATTATAACTTTAAATTTTTATTAAGTATCAATATATTTATATTTTTGGATGAATCTGCCACCCTACGTACCTACATAATATTTAATATTCATCCGCCGTGTATTAGCAGCGTAATAGAATACACTACCCGATATCAAACATTAAAGTAATAAAACACATTGAAAAGCAACTCAGCATCTATACCGCTTATAATCACTACATGTAACCACTTATATATTATTTTTACTCCTATTCAAACCGAGTGTAGCGTATTTAATGGTTGAATTTATGTAATATTAATACATACTCTTTTTAAAAACATCATGCGCTGAAAGTCTGTGCTATAAAACATTTTATAACACATTAAATATTTCATGACGTATCGTTTACGTTTACAGAATCATACTGTATAAATAATACAAGTCTTAGTGTTCGATTTATAAAATAACATCCATTAAATTCTTAATTCTGTTTTTTGTAAAACTAGTGACAAACGAACTTACAGTCCACCGGATGGGAAGTGGCTACTGGAATCCATGGACGGAACCGGTAGACGGAACCGGTAGATTTGTGTACGAAAATCGGTGAGCTTTCCGTTGATTGAATTAATTACTTTTGCATCGCATGGCACCGCATGTCGCGCGGCGGTTCGCTCCGACACACAATTCACAAACACGCAAATCGCAATATTGACTTAACACTCAACTGTTCCTGGGAACGATTAAGATGTAATGTTTTCAAAGTTTGAAATTCCTGGTAACGTTATTAGTGTATTTGCATTTTAGACATTCGCTACTTTTTTTCTCCTCTCATTTCTGAAAGGGTTATAGATCAATCTGAAAGCCGCGCTGCTCCAATGCATGTCTCCAAATATTTTGTATTTTAGACATGCAGGTTTCCTCTCATGATAGTTTTCACCGCCTAGCACGTGGTAAATCAGCACTTTTTTTCAGACAATTTCATTGGTGCCTGCGGAGATCGAACCCGGGTTTTGCTCGCGTGCTCTGAAATTTACAGCAAGCACTTACCCTTAGTACTACTCATTGAAAAAAACATTGTTGACTAAAGGCATTTCATTAATTAAATATAACAATGCCTTATCGATAGTACGTCATGCCTTATCGATAGTACGTAATTTTTTTTATTTGTAAGATTTAAAAGATTCAACATTAAACCCTATGACATTTTGTAGTAGCCAAAATACTAAACACAACCGAGTTTAGTGCCTCATAAGTTGTACGAACAGCCATCGGGCAAGAAAACAAACATTCTCAACGGCTAGCTGAATAAAAAGATAACAACGACACGTGTTCAACCTAAAGAATACGTGACCACTTTTCCCGCCTTCAAAAAAATCAAAAAATTTAATAAGCTAAACGTTTCCTTAAAAGTTTTACTTAGATAAATCTGTAATACATTGTATTAAAATTATTATGAAACACTCAAAAATTTTATACTGTGTTTCTTAACTTTATAATTTTATATTATAGCGATCCGACCCCGCTTCGCTCGGGTGATTTCTGGATCTCGACAACAACGCCATCTATCGGGTACAACTATAGCTAAGAAACATGCAGGTGACCCCATAAATACCCCACAAAAATGTCATAAAAATCGGTCAAGCCGTTTAGGTAAGATAAAATTATGAACACACGCACACCGGATTTTTTTATATAAAGATAGGTATTATAAGTGGAGTTTAAATCGTTGTCTCTTAGATTGTTAATATTGAGTAATATGAATATTATGGAAATGAAAGGAGGCTTATGCCCAGAAGTGGGACTTATAGGCTGTAACGTAAACTTTATGAATATTATACTTCTTAATATTACTTTATCTAACTGCCCTAAAGACTTTATGTTAATGTATATAATATATAAAAAATATAGCCTTTATGTGTATAAATTCGAAAATAATTACCGTACTTTATAATATAAAATATTTGTTTCTAAAAAATCTTGTACATTTATTCGTTATTATGACTGTTTATTTCAACGAGAATGCATTAATATTACACGATTATTATAAAACTAGAAATATTTATTTATTTATTTATACTTTATTTTTAATATATCAACAAAAAGATTACAAAAGACAGACTCTAAAGCTTTTAGACATTTTCTACCAGTCAACCCATGAAACCAACCCCACAACAGCAAATATAACAGTCCACGAAGCGTTATTACATCTCCATCGTTCTATTCTGAACAACTAGATATTCTAAACTGATCTAAAGACAAGCACCAGTAGCGTAACTCCGCTCCATTTCGCATGTAATTGTAGTGGGAATTAATTTAAATATCTGACTGGTACTGACGCTAACTGACTGGCAGCACAAGGAAGTTAGTTACCTGGGGAACTTAGTTATTTCAAATGGATTCTTTTCAAATATTACCGTCGCGACTACTATATTGAGAGTTATTACATTATTTACTTAGCTTAAAGTTTGGATAAAGTACATACATATGATGTATTAAAATACCCATGAAAAGTTTTAATGGGACAAACATTTGGAACGAACAACATTTATTTCAATCCACATAAAATATGAAATTTACTATAGTAAAGGTAAAGCTTAAAGTTACCAGGAATTTGGGATTTAAAGATAGAAGAGATGAAGAGAAAAGAGGCACCCAACCTCTGGCGCACTGACATTTTTTTATACTCGTATATCAATAAGGATGACAAACGAGCACACAGTCCACCTGATGGTAAAAGGATGCTGAAACCCATAGAAATTTACATCTATCCTCGATTAAGAATCAGATGCAGAAGCGTAGTCACCCCTGAGGACTAAGTTGGAATGCCTCATTGCCAGTAAAAAGAGTCTCCAGTTCTCTACACTCATCTCACGCAACACGGCAGCATAGTGCTGCTATTTCACGCTGGTATTCTGTAAGAGCGTGGTGCTTACTCGGTCGAGCTGACCCATTCGTGCTATAACCATAATATAGCTGCAACATTTCTCTACCACGTATAAAGACAGACATTATCTTTAAAGCTCTTTATTATCTCGCGAAAAGAAGTCATTTCGTGTTTACACTAGTTTTGATATGCTAAGTTTTAATATACATTTTGGGGTTGTTTATACCATATAAGATACAGGCGTAAAAAAAATGTACTTATAAAAGTTTATGTTTATTTATAACACAACTCTCTCTTGTTTTACGAGTCCAGACGTTAAAAGTTAATCACGCAATTAACTTCACAGCCCACTAAACTGCAGTTTAAAGTTTTGATGTTTTTGTTGGGCAATTATATAGTTATGTAAGCTATTGCTGAGGTGTATTTAACGTTCAGTTTCATCACGACGGCCCGTTTCAACGGAGACTAGCCATCTGCGCGGGATAGAATTATAGTGGTCGAGATAGTACGCAAGCACAGGTGCATTCTCTATTCCCTCACCCTTATAATTCGATGAGACTACAATCAGACACGACCGGGAAAAGATTAGGCGCTGGACTGAGCTTCTTTCTTGAAAAGACCTAAGCTAGTGGATTTAAAAATGCTGAAGAAATAATAGAACATCAGGAGAAGAATAGGATGCCAGCAAAATTGTCTGTATAAATTATTATTATTTTATTTTTTTATATGCAAAATAGCGTTAAAAGGTCAATGTTAAAAGCACAACCAGTAATAAAACTTAGGTATAGTATTTGTTAAATTGAGTTACATTAAATATATAGCCTGTAGTTGTAGCAAAACCGGGTGCGCGCGTTATTGTCTCATTTGACAGCTGTCATCCGACTCCATTTTGGCGCGGTAGACGTTAGGAAATTGCAAACGTAACGAAGAAATAAGTACTATAAGCTTCCACAAAGTTACATAAATCATTTCTTATTTACCACGTACTCGGCGGTGAAGGAACACAACTAGAGGAACAAAACCTACATATCTGAGGAAGGAAATAATGATGGTAATAAAAACTTGAAAACTTGACCGTTGTCTGCCTTTGAGAAATAAGAAGGTTCTTTTGTTGAAGGTAATGGAACGTATTGAATAGGAAGTGTAAACGTTACATCTCTGACAGCTCTCTTCTTGCTGAACTCCGACACGACTCAGTTGCTAGTAAACACATTGTAATTATTAAATATTGTTAACTTCTTGTAAGTTTTTTAACGTGGTAGAGCCATGCTGCAGCTATATTAGTAGTATAGTTGTAGCACGAATGGGTCGGCTCGACCGAGGAAGGACCACGCTCTCATAGAATACCAGCGTAAAATAGCATACTATTGAGATGTTCTAGTCGATAACAATTCTGGGGACCACATCAGAATATTATGGGAAGCTCTTCAGGACATATTATAATGGCATAAGTGTACTAACGAATAAACATAGACGAGGACTGAGTATCGTTCTAGTGACGCCGAAACTAAGTCAAAACCAAGCTTAACTTATTGTAAAAACACGCTCTCACGCTCTCACGATATGCATCTACAACCATTTACAACCAACAACATGTATTAAGTGTATATTTTTGCGTCCAGCAATGGACTGTTCCTGGCAGTTAAAAAAAAGAGAAGAAAGATGTGTAAGTGCGCCAAGAAATGGAGCCCAGTTTCGGCGTCACTTGAAATGTACGCAGCGCTCCGTCTATCTTTCTTTATTGGTCTGAGTCAAACTTTATAAAAAAATACACGACAAGATTAGATGTAGGCCCAATCATATAATACTTGTCCACAGGGAAAGGTAAAACTAAAGAAATAGGATAAAAACTAAAAACAAGAATGTCCTCAAGAGAAGGCTGAAAATGCAAATGTGAATGAATATCGTGCATTGCTCGAGGGACGTGGAGAAAATAACGATGTTGTAAAAGCGGACCAAAGTTATCACACACTCAGCGCAATTCCGCTAATATACGAAAAAATTAAGTCTTTTTCCCGCAAACTCGTGAAAATTTGGTGGCCGCCTTTTTATTTTATGACAGACATAATGGTGAAGGACTTTCTTTAAATAACTTTTACTTTGATACTTTAATGACTAGTCAAATATTTTTTTAGTAATGTATTAGTAGTAGTATCAAAAATATTTAATAGTTTCTTAACAATAACAGACCGAAACAAAAGCTTTTCCAGAGCAATAGCTACATGAATTACAGTGCGAATAAAAGACAAAGAGTTCTTATTCCAATAGCAGACTGCAAATAATCTTTTCCCTAGCCCTAGCTACGTAATGAGCGCGCCATTTCTCCCGCCATCTTTTTAGGTTGACAGCTGTAAGCCGTTCCCGCCTTTTTGCGGCTGGTTTGAACAGTAGTGACGAAATTGATTCCAAATCGTCGTTGGCAGTCGGTTCTCGTAAAACCGGTTCTAATGCGAATTTCGCAGATGGAGTTTGAAAACCAGTTTATGTTATCAATATCCTGAAAAAGTAGTAGATAAAAAGTAATTTACAAAGTTTATGTAAATTTTTATGTGCCATGTTAAGAAAACATTTCCTGTGTTTTTTTTTTATTTCAAATCGCCTGAGGTAAGAATATAGAAATTATAAAATTTAAAATTTCTTTAAATTTCTTTTCACATATCATTATAGTAATCGCTTTACAAACGAGTGTTTTTTTTTTAATTTATCTTATTAGTTAATAAACAATTAGAAAATTAATAAAGGTTTGCTTACTAACAGACTTTAATATCAGACATTGAAACTCTGTCTATGTTAACAACACATGTCGCCAAACAATAAATACATCGAAGTTTTAACGAACATCGGCCTAATGTCATTGTATAAAATTTGTTGGGTCCGACGTTATATGTAAAATGTTCTCCAAGATATATATTCAACAAAAATTATTTAAAATTATTATTTGGAATAAAGAATGTACGAAAAGGAAATGTGAAAAGGGGCCTCAAATGATTTACATCTCTTCGTGTAATTGATACACAACACATAATTTACTGTAGGATTCGTAAAGTAAAGATATCATAATATAAAGCACCTATTTTTTTTTTTGTTAAATCTATAAATTAGAAGAATTTCTATACCCTCGGCCGTCGAATAAAAGAATTATTTTTACGTGGTAGAGCCATACTTCAACTATACGAATGGGTTGTCTCGACCGAGGAAGGACCACGCTCTCACAGAATACCAGCATGAAATAGCAGATTAATGCGGCTGTGTTGTCATATGGTGAGTGTAGAACCGGAAACCCTATGAATTGGAATCGAGGCATTCTATCGTAGTCCACCCACATCATGGTAGTAATGCATCTGCATTTTGATTCTTAATCGAGGAAAGATATACATATATATTACATATGGTGAGGCCCATGACATATACATATATGTCATGGGCCTCACCATCCACTTACCATTAGGTGAACTGTGTGCTTGTTTGTCACCTCTATTCTATAAATAAAAATCTTTTTTTTAAAACTCTCTAAATTTTAAGGTAACCTGGGTACGTAAAAGTACTTTATTAATTAACGTACTTTTACGAGTTAAAATCCGTAAAAACTAGTTTTTTTTTCTGGACTACAACATTTATTTGTACAAATGAAGGAGGCAAAGTTTTACATAAGATAAAAATTTCAACATTCGCCATTTCACTATAACGAAAAGCATCGTGTGAATCCTTTTCACTAGTATACGGCAACTAATTGAAGCATAGTGCACAATTCACAATCCTTTAAAAAAACGTAAAAACGTTAACGAAGCAAAAAACGAACACAGCGTTTGCAGAGTTAAAAAAAAGGCAAAGTTGCCAGTATTACATATATACTGATTAAAGATTCATATTATAACCTTTGAATGTAGGATTTTTTCGAAGCTAAATATTAAAATATGTACTTTTGTATTCGTTAGGGGTTTATCTGAGGGTTTATTATACGATTTGAAACTGTTGTCTAAATGTGGACTAACTAACACAAAGCTTAGCTTAGGATTGTTCCTCCGTTTGGATCATAAACTGTCCAACGACAATCAGCAACGAACGCTATAAATTTGACTGGATTAAAGAATTGTCTGTGTTAATTACTGCTGTTTTCAAAAACACAATTAAATATTTGTGAATGTTGCCACATTTTTTTATCAAGCCACAAATATACAAGGACATGTTAAAATTAAAAATTATTCATATAACTTAACACTAAATGATAATTCTCCTATAAGTACCTATGTATAATTCAGTTTGTATAGTATGTCTGACAAGTACAGGAAAAATGACTGAGTCCAATTAATTTCGTAATTCTTAATTATAATAACGTTTTTTATAATACTTAAAAATCTTACTTTTATATTCGGTAGCACCTATAACTTTTCACACGCTTTACGTATTTATGTATTGTATGAATATAATGTTGATGATTTTGTCAATGATTTTGTAATTCAGTGTTAGTCTGAATGATCTGACATTCCGCAGATGTATTAAGAACCAATGATGATTCTCATTGGCATCACCATAGCTCATGTTCGATGCGTATTGTTTGAGTTTGCTTAAACTCTTATTGCGATTATATCCAATTGACATTCAATGATAGAATAGTAGAATGGTTAATAGTTAATTAATAAAGTAATCCACGTCTTATAATGAAATAAATCTGACAGAAAATAATAAGGCATGTTTGAAATGTAAACAGATAACATAAGTCGTAAAATAATTATTTTCACAACGGTATGTAGCCCTCTCGCTCCTTTCCGGTTCCCGCCGCGCTGTTGCTGCCCATTATACCGCCAATGAAAATTTCCCGCATATCAAGTCGCATTTACAAATTAAAAGTAAAATACTCAGTGCCGTATCTCGTCTCATTATTATTTTTATACCATTCATTTTATATAAAGGATGGAAATTAAATATCTTCCCGGAATTTTCAAATGAAACGGGGTAACAACGTAATATCCTTTCTATTATATAACACATTAATATCAATTCAAATCGACGTTAGGTAAAGGTAATATGTGACGTATCCTGGTATGATGCGAAGCGATAATCTGTGCAAAGCGGTAGGCAGCAGCTGGATGCGTGAAACCGGAGACGTCCAGTAGTGACTTACTGCAGGCTGATGATAAGGGTAAGATCAAGCACTGGCTGTTGTTAAAGAAAAAGGTTTGCTTTATGTTTCAAAGAAGACCTTTGACAGCTTTCGGATGGTTTATTTACAAATCACAAACTTTACTAATCACTTGCGGCGTTTATCAAAATATAAAAGTCATGTAAATAAAGAAGAAGTAGCCTAAATTAAATGTCCCACAACAGGGAACAGGCCTTAGAGGATTCTTACAAATGAGAGGACGTTAATGCAGGAAATAAAGCAGCAATATACAATTTCATTTGGCCCGATGAAAATTAAACACGAATTGCTCGCAAACTATGATATTTACGACGAACGCCTAACCCATGAACTTCTCCTATCTAAGAGATAAATAGTTAGAAGATATATAAGAAAGTAGCGTGGATGATCGCATAACAAATAATACAAATGTACGTACGTAGATAAATAGTTTTCTTAGAAGCGAGAAGCAAGGATACTCGATAATAAAATAAAAACATCACTTTCGCATTTGTCAAAAACAAATAAAACAGACAAGTACCATCAGCGTTACAAACAAACCATTTGTTTTATTCCATTTCAAACAAAGTAAAGCGTAATAGGAAAGGCATAGAGATATATCAAAATTTCGTATTCGTTATTCTTGAATTTCAAAACACACGTTACGTTTATTGCGCCAAGGAAATTTATCTCATCTCTCTCCTTTCTTTGAGGTGATTTTTTAAATGAAACTAAAACATTTCATGTCAGTGAACATTTATTATTAGTATTGAAATATTTTACTTAACCAAATTAATTAAAGGCAGTAACATTTCCGATATGTAATGAAATACGCTTCTATGTGGTTTGCGGTGATAAGTTTAAAATTAATGGATCTAAATATCATGAAAAGCTTTTATATTAAACTTATAGTCGAAAATTAGAATATGCTTGATGCTAATAAAGAAAATAATAATCGGTTTAAAAGCATGACAATGTATTCCAATATTTACAACATCTTTTATTAGGTCGTACAACTCCGTTTCTGTCTAGGGTCCGTCTTTTTTTTTTTTTTGAAATGAAATGAAATTTATTTAACATACATTACATCATTATAGTTACAGTTATTTTTGAGCTCTGAAGCCTGCGTTAGTTAAAACTGTGCTACAGGCCTCAGACTTCCCCATCTAATGTCTAAGTATTATAATGTATATTAGTATTGTAAAGAAATATGTTGGTTACAAAATAATATAAAAAATAATAATATGGTACTAATTCTATCGTAAGGGCGAATTGCGGGCGCGCGTGTGTGTGTGTGTATGTGTGTGTGTGTGTGTGTGTGTGTGTGTGTGTGTGTGTGTGTGTGTGTCGTGTGTGTGTTATTAAGTGATCTTCGTGAACAAATCTTCAGTCGCATCGTAATTCAAGCCGTTAAAAGTATGTTTTAAGATTTTCCTAAATTCGTGGTTATTAAGATTTATAACAGTTTTAACATTTCTGTTATTAACAGTTTTAACTTTGTTAAATTATTATTATAGAGCATTGGTGCACAAAAGTTGTAGCTTCTTCTTGCAAACACAGTCCTGACACGACTGGCTAGGTACCAGCCTCTAAATTAGTTTAGCCGCCACATGGTAGTGCATGGACTGCTGTGTTCCGGTCTGAAGGGTATAGAGAGCCAGAATAATTACATGCTGTGAGGCATTCCTTCTTAGTCCTTAGAGTTGACGACGCATCTGTAACCTTCTTTTATGAAGTTGGTTGCAGGTGTTCATGGGCTACAATATATAGGCCGCCATTAAGTGAACTGTAAATTCATTTGTCACATCAATTTAATATAAAAAAAAAACATGCGTGAGTGTCGTGGAACACTCGGTTTGAACGAAGTTCCTTTCGTAGTATATTATTATTGATAAACGTATTACATTATTGATTAACAAATAGAAATAAATGAATTACTAGCGTCTATTAAAAAGAAACGTCATTTAAAATAATATTTCTTTCATGGCATGATAATAAAAAGTGCGAGGGAGATGGATATTATTACACTACGTCAGAAGGGGTCGTGACGGAAAAATCTTACACTTTTTCTCGCCTAGCCCCCATCCGCCAAATTCGTACCGTCCGATAAGGAACTTCGTTCCAAAATCTATTGTACCTACGGGTCAGAAACGAGCACACAGTCCACCTACTGGGAAGTGGATGTTGTGACCGATAGACGCCTACATCTATACTCGGTTAAAAATGAAAATGTAAGATGCCTCGTTGTCAATGAGTATTAAAATGGTTTGTAATCAGTAAAAAGGTCTCCTGTTTTCGTCTCCAACCTTAGGAAACACAGCAACATTCGTGCTGCAGCCTTAAGGCAGCTGCTGTGAAGCTCAGCTATTTAAATAGACTTGAGAATACACGTAGCACGAACGGGTCGACTCGACCAGGGTAGGACCACGCTCTCTAAATGCTGTTGTTTCGTATGGTAAGTGTAGAGAACCGGAGACCCTTTTTACTGGATAAGAGGCATTCCATCTAACTCCTCAGGGGTGACAACGCATCTGCATTTTGATTTTTAATGGAGGAAATGTAGATTTCTATGGGCCACAGTATCCACTTACCATCAGGTGGACTCTGTGCTCGTTTGTAACCCTTATTCTATTAAAAAAAACATATTTTTTTCGCATCTGGCCGGCGTGCCCTGAGTCAAAAGAAGCTGTAAGACTCTGTAACTTTCTCACACGGATATATTCGCAAACTATGTAACTGTGAAGCCATTCCATGGGCAACTGCTCAAATAAAACTATTCCCCTATCATTTTTTCTTGCG
The DNA here is from genome assembly GCA_029286625.1 of Parnassius orleans. Taxonomy (NCBI): domain Eukaryota; kingdom Metazoa; phylum Arthropoda; class Insecta; order Lepidoptera; family Papilionidae; genus Parnassius; species Parnassius orleans. Next base: position 5,808,601 of record JAGSMP010000036.1, read on the forward strand.
TCACAGAATATCTAATAGTACTTGAGTAGCCGACCAATTATACAATTTCAATTGACTTAGCAATGAAGACAATGAAATAATTGGTTTTTTACGTGGGTAATCAATAGGGTATTTTGACTTTTCCCACAGTCGTCTATTACTACACCCACCGCACAGAATCCTTCCTATTCACGTGGATAAAAACTTCACATTAAATTCTCTTTTTTCTCTCCCTTTATTAAAGTCCACTGCAAGCGACAGACATCTTCCGCTATAGGAAAGAGTCCAGCAATAGACGTCTCGCACTTATGACGTTGCTCCCGTCACCTGTCTGAGTTTTTACGTCTATCGTAAGCGGGATGGTATCGTCATCTGCCAAGCCATAAATATCTTTCTGGCACTTTCGATAGTCGCCTCTAACGGTACCACACGGCAATTATTATCAACGACGGTGAAATCTTGCCACCAGCTTCTGCACTTACAACAGCGACAGTCAAATATAATAAATAATACATCCCAAATATATTAATAAATATTTGTTTATTTCTTCGTCTTCTATGCGCTCCTATACCATTAATCCAATCCGACGAAACTTTGGTGAGTTATTGGTTGCGCGCTCGCGTAGGGTTCTTACAAAATAATGAATATTTGTCTGTTCGTTCGCCTTCTATGCGCTCCCATACCATTCATCCGATCACGATTAAACTTTGGTGAGTTGGTACGTGCGCGTTTGCGAAGGGATCTGACAAATCTATATAAATAAAATGATAGAGGTTTGCAGTTGTGCGCGCATCACGGAAAAACTACTGGATAGGCTTCAATTCGGTTTTCTAAGTTTTATTACTTAGACAGTTGGCCCTTATCTAAAAAATGAATTATTGCGATATCTTCATTTAATATAAAGTTATTAAAGTTCTAAGAAACAACGATTTTTATAAGCACATTTTTACGTGTTCAGTGATGTGTGTAAGCAACGCGGACGAAGTCGCGGGTATCAGCTAATAATGAATATTTTCTCGTTTTTTCTGTCTAAAAGCGGCATTGTTACACATGCTGGGCACAGCAAGAATGAAAATAAGACATAATACACAAAAATATAATACAGAGAAACTGCATAAATGCCAAAATTAGAAAATATATAACACGCCATAAATATTCGGAGACAAACGGTCCACGAACCACAATGCCCGGTGTTGCTGTGTATCAAACTCTCCCGTTGTGAAGCTTCCTGTTGCTATTCTGCAATAAGATATATGGCTCGTATATTACTGCGGATTCAGACGATTTAAGTTTCATATGACCGGATTAAGCATTTAAATTTTTAGCTGTATACACTATATAATATAAAAATTATTATAATACACGTGGTAATTAATGGTACATAATAATAATAATTAACAATTCCAAGGAATTGTGTAGATTTTCTAAGCAAAACTCGAACATGTCTTACATTCAAAATTATATATCAAAATAATAATAATAATGTCCTTTAGACCGAAATTCGGTCACAGCGGCCAATCACGACGGTGATTAACCATTTGTTTAGGCAGAATTACAGTGCTCGAGTTTGTGTGCATGCACAGGTGCACTCTCTATTTCGTTCTACTCGCTATTCATAGTTCGAAGGGACGAAAACTCGATCAGGCACAGGACGAACGGCTTTACATGCTTTTCGAGGCACAGTTCGCGCTACTTCCTGACTGCGAGCTTCTACTAAGAATTTCTTGACAGAAAACCTCGATAAATGACTTTGGCTTGACCCGAAATTCAAACTCAACTAGGCAGACTAACGAGGCACTCACATTCTATATAATATCGGTATGCCTAACGTTAGGCAGATCAAAAGATGTTAATTATTCGTTGATTTGGCTGTCTATTTATAGTCATTATTCCTTGGGATTCCTGTGGACTTGTGAAGAGCTTTAATAAATAAATTAAGGAATGTAAAGTCATTTCAGAGTCTTGGTGTCCGCTGCGTTATAATTGGGGGAAACTTACTAAAAATAAGTTTGGTATGATTCGAAATATTTTATTTTTATTTTTAATCACCATTAACTTATAATATAAAACAAATGAATTCATGATATTTTTGATTTTTATACGAATCGAATTTACTTCTACTTTAACACATTTAACTGAAGGCGGCGAGGCTCTCAATAAATTTCAACGTATAGAAGAAAAAAATAAATCACTTCCATTACTCTCTTCCCATACTTCGCGACGAGATTGAAAACAAGAACCGGTCTAAAGCTTGTTTTTATTATTAGATCGATGGAAGCTCTGCTATACTATCATCACGATGACTAAACACAATTCTTTACGTTGACTTCTCTTTGATTAATACTAATTAAGTTTGATCAAAGCACTTTATAAAATTGTAGTGCATAAAATTGTTTTTAGGGTTCCCCTGATAAACATAGGAACCTTTATAATTTGATTATGAGTGCTAAGCTATAACATAGTGTATCGAAGAACTTAAGCGCCGATTTAAGAAGCTATTATTTGGATATTTTTTAAGTAATTGAAAGTCTTTAATTAATTATTGATTTACATTTTATTTAAAACTTTTTTTTTACCATTTTGAGTGAACTACGAAATATCACAAGTTCCAACTAGTAGTAAAGAACATGTGGTACATTAAATATAAGAATGACTTTTAATAAGTACTATTTTATAATAAATACTGAATAAAAAAAGTTTCTATTTCTATTTCAAGGTTGGAATAGAAATAGAAATATTGGAATGTCGTCTAAATTGTTACATTAAAAACTTTATAGCTTATTTTTCCACCCCTTTGGGCTTTTTTAAATTTATATATGCGATCAAGTATGCAGAAGTATTTAAAAACAATATTTAACAAAATAAGAATCATTTAAATCGGTTCAGCCATCATACAGATGGTATGGTTAAAGAACTTACATCAAAAAAAGTTTACACATCGAATATAAACATACAGAGCCTCCTCGTTTTTGAACTGGATTAATACCTAAAATTAAAGTTTTATGTGTTGTCTAAACATTAACAGGTCCAAGGATTAGAATATAATTTACACGATAGCGTCTGGTAGGTAACCTTAAGCACAAAGTCCCGTTGTAAATGATTAAATTAATACCTGACACTGAATATCTCAGATCGCGCATTCATTTAATCTTTCTAGCACGCACAAATACACATTTTCACGCCACATTAATGTTCCATAATTACATATAATTTATGAAATATGGATTCTTTATATATATGGAAGCGAAGGCAAAAGAGCCTACGGCTTACCTGATCGTAAATGATCACCGTCGCCCATGAACATCTGCAACACCAGAGGAATTGCAGGTGCGTTGGCGGCCTTTTAGACAGAAGTAGGCTCTTTAGTTGAAGGTCCCTAAGTCGTATCGGTCTGGAAAAACCGCTGGCGACAGTAAATGTTTGAAATGCATACCTCATGAACTTAATACTATAGATACATGTGTAAGTGCAATTTTCAATATAATAGAGGTAAGTACTGAAAAAAATATTAATAATTATAACGTAAAACAATAGAATATTATGCAGCCAAAGTAAGATTGTCAGCCATATTTTCCCACTGATTGTAACACTCCTTAGTCTTTATATATTACAGCAACTGACGATTTAGGCCAAGCTATTACAACGTGTACACAGACGGTATACACGAGGTGACAGCGTAAAAGGCGTTCCTACATAAATGAAAATATGAAGTAACTTGGCATTTCCAGTAATTGATTTTGTTTTTCATTAATTTGATATCAATACAAACTGCAGTAGCCGCTTACCATCAGGTAGTAAGTTCGTTTGTCACTTTAATTATATAAAAAGGTAAGTGTAATATTGCATTTAATTAGATTGTAGTTAAAAATTTACGCGTTTTTTTCTTTTATTTTATTGACGTAAAATTGCACATTGCAAATTCTAAAACAGAACCAGTGTTGCCAGCTTACAAACTCATTCCAGTTGACGTCGGAATTCAATCCGACTCGTTACCTCTTTTGTATTGGCATTCACTTTGTCATCGTTTGAATAGTGCCCAATCCTATATTTTGTGTGTGTAATAAACGGTTATAGCTATGCTGAAGCTAAAGCAATTGTTTTTTTTTTTTTATTTTCAAATCAGTCGGAAAATATAATATATAAATGAATGAATAACTTTTCTTGAATTATAGAATTCATAACTCCCTGTTCTAGAATGTATAATATGTGAAATTTAATAAAATAATTTATTTTCGTATCTTTTTTTAAATTATTATTTTGATGTAAAGAATATTCAAAAAGTTAATATTTAGCACGTTAGAAAAAAGATATCATTACAATACAATACTCCTTATTGTATACCAATAAAAGAGTACGCAACAAATATTGAGAGAAAAACAAAAGGCGATCTTACAACTTACACAGCAATTTCTTCCAGATAACCCAAAAATAATTAAATATAAGGGGAGATAGATTGTAGGGTAGGCTGCACTATAATAATACGTAAACAACTCATGCACTAAAAAAACAATAGACTATAACCCATAGATCAGTGATCATAAATAAAAGGAGAGAAAGAGAGAGAAAGAGGGGAGGCAGAGATACAAATGTTTCTAACCTGTTTCCCAAAGTATATGTAATATAAAATGTAGAGGAGTGCACAAGAAATTGGAGATAAAGGATTTCCTTGGACCGTAAGGAAATATCAAAAGAGGATCTGATAAATTTAAAGCAGTGGACTTGATATATTAAACAATAAGCAGTACATAGCAGAAAGAATGTGAATATTCCAATAAAGACGGATCAGGAGCCACTTGAGTTTAGTGTTGTTAGTATTATAAAATCATTAATGACGAACAGAATGTTTATATCCAACAATAAACATTTAAAACAAACATTCTTAATTAGCTTTTTTGGCTTCGTGATCCAAAACAAACGACTTAATTACAAGGATCATTTCTATTTAAGACTGCGTAATAACAATTTTGAGGGATTTTTTTTTAGTTTACGGAGCGATTTGTGTACAAAATGCAAAGCTACATTGTTTGCAAAAGGATTTATACGTGTTAGAGCCATGCTGCAGCTATATTATGATTGTAGCACAAATGGAAATCACAGAATACCAGCGTAAAAAGCAACTTAATGCTGCTGTGTTTTGTATGGGTGAGTGTAGAGAACCGGGGACCCTTTTTACTGGATACAAGGCTTTCAATCTTAGTCTTCAGAGGTTGGCTGCGCATCTGCATTTTGATTCTTAATCGAGGATAGATGTAGATATATATGGGCCACAGAATCCACTTACCATCAGGTGGACTGTGTGCTCGTTTGCCACCCTTATTCTATAAAATAAAATATTAATAGAATATAAATAACATTAATTTGCTACATACAGTGATTAAAGAGATATAGTTTATTGATTTTTAATAATTTCAATTAGTAGAGACTATCGGTCCGTGGGCTCCACGTGCGTTGAAGTTCCTAAATGAACTCTATCCGCGACTGGTCGTTGCTGCTGGTGAGAAGAGGGCTGGTTCTTTCCTCGCTCAAAGGCTAAGTACAACCATTCAGCGGGGAAACGCAGCCAGCGTTCTTGGCACGATACCGCGGGGAGTAGAACTGTATGATACGAGGGTGGATTGAAAAGTACTCGGCCTAACACAGATCCATTCAATTCTAAAATCAAATCTACCCACATTATTTAGTTCAGTTCAGACTAGTTCATTGTGTGAAGTTCGAAACGTGTGCGATAATTAGTTGTGATTTTATAAATTTATTAACAAAGTAATCGGACATAATTTCGCGAATGGGGCAAATCGAGCCGTGCCGTCATTAGTACCTGCATAAGAAGGCTATCATCAAAAGCCATCCATGATGACATGGTCAGTACATTAGGCGATTGTGCTCTGTCATATTTATCCGTCAAAAATGGATAGCAGAATTTAAGCGTGGTAGAGAGTGTGAAAGATGAACCCCGCTCTGAAGGCCTTCGACGTCAACTACTGACGAAAATATTAAAAAGTACTTGATTTAATAATGGGAGACCGCAGATTAAAAATTAGAGATAGCCGAGATTATAGGCATCTCTTATGAACGAACTCAAAACATCATTGTCAACGAGTTGGGTTTCCACAAGGTGTCTGCGAGGTGGGTTCCGCGACTGCTTTCAGTTGAACAAAAAGGACGCGATTGACTATTTCACGCGACTGTTTGGAGTTATTTGAAGCCGATGCAGATGATTTTTGAATCGTTTTGTTACTATGGACGAAACATGGGTTCATTACTGTACACCGGAAACAAAACAACAATCAAAACAGTGGAGAAGACCTGGTTCACCACCCCTAAAAAGGCTAAGTCGATTTTGTCGGCAAATAAGGTGATGGCTTCAGTATTCTGGGACTCGAAAGGTGTGATTATGATTGATTATCTTGAAAGGGTCAGACTATAAACTCTGATTACTACTGCACCTTACTACGTCGTTTACGAGAGGAAATAAAAGAAAACGTCGAGGAATGCTCAGAAGAAAAGTCCTGTTTCATCAAGATAACGCCCGTGTTCACACGTCAGTACAGTCAATGGCTGAAATTCACAACTGTGGCTTTGAACTGTTACCGCATCCGCCGTATTCACCTGATCTGGCACCATCAGACTTCTTTCTGTTCCTAACCTAAAAAGCACTTGGGAGGTCAAAGATTTTCGACAAATGACGAGGTCAAAGCAGCTGTAGACGCATATTTTGACTCTAAGGAAGAATCATTTTTTCAACGGTCTAAATGCTTGGAAGGGGAGGTGGCAAAAGTGTATTGAACTTGATGGTGATTATGTAGAAAAATAAAAATATTACTGATTTAGTATGTGTTTATTTTCTTGGTTAGGCCGAGTACTTTTCAATCCACCCTCGTAATTAAGTTACTAGTTTTAGTTTTTTTTAATTATAATTACACTTTGTATTGCAGTATCCTCTATCAAATATTAAATAACAAATACAAAGTAGGATAAATAAGTACTTTGTTATGGGAAAAACTATTGAGCGTCCAGTACTGCTGCTCAGTGCCGTCGGAGCGTGTCGCGGGTTCAGCGGAAGTGCCAACCGTTACTGTAATTACTCTACCGCTTCATTTCCGGTGAGGTTTTCGAAGAAAGTCGGTTGGCCATTGGCTTTAATCGAGTTCACTTTTTTTTGATGTTTAGATATAGATGTGACAGATGCTAGGAATTTGAAAGAGTGGATGGTTTGAAACATGACAATTAAAAAAAAAATTACGTATTCTGACAATACGTTGTATAATAGATATTATCTAAGATTGAAACATTTTCCCGTTACAATTTTTTAAATTATTGAAGTATTTTTAATTATTTAATAAAGAAATTCTATTGTAGTATTTTTACGTGGGAACGTTATAATATTTTATTTCTTGACAGTGTTTTGTCAAAATATTTATTTTCTACAATCAATTTTATTCTTAAAAAACGTAACGATTTGAAGCTAAATCCCTTGCATATTGACACCGAAATTAATTCAACAATTTATCTCGATTGGTTTTAAAGCGCTGAAATAGGTACGCTTAAAGGGAACAAACATTATCTTCATTTGATAAGTGTGACAAGTATATTAAGACGACATTTTAATTACAGATTAAATTACTTAACAAATTGAAATTGAAAAGAAGGAAAATTCTAATTAAAATTGGATTTTATAAAGAAGTGCTACGGAGATATTACAACGATATTTTGAATGCTTAACAGTTGGGGCGTAGGTACATTTTGTGCAAAATCACATAATATATTGTTGGCTTACGTATTTCATTGTAACCATCAAACTTGTACTTTGTCGACCTCTGACCATCCGATCAGCGTTACATCGGGCACAGATATGTTCAGTCACTGGGATTGCGTACAATGTTTATAAATTTAAATTTACTTTTTTCTTTCTAAACGTTATTTCTGCTGTATCGCGGAGGCGTTTTAAATACATTGCACGCAAACGTTCAGTCCCACAACAAATATATCTTGGCCATAAAAATATAATATAGTTGTGCCGAGCGGGATTGAAACTGCATCAAACGCTTAGCCACTGCGCTACCGAGCCATCATCATGAACTAACAAAAATTATATTTCTGTATTATAGTTATAATAGCTTCTTAGATAAAGGCGATTGGAAAAGATGAAATTTATATTAAGTCTGTATGTGTTGGGAAATATACAATCAAAAAAATAAAAAAACAATTCATACCATAAATCATAAAAGCATAGTCAAACGCTCGAATAGGACATAATAAATGCATCCAATCCAACAACCGCAACCACCCACCCCTCTGAATGTTTCCGGTTAAAATGCGATAAAAATCTCAACTTGATTTTAATGGATATATAATTGGGTTGTCACCTGTATGTGTATGACACGAGGTCCTGGGGGAAATACTTAGTAGACCATGGAATAGCTAAATAAATTAAGGTTAATGTTATTTGGGTGCCGTGTGTGGGCGGCAAATTCATCACCCCATTTTGTCCCATAGATGTAGTAAGATACGACTATATACTAGAAAAATCCGATTTCCGATTGACAACGGTATAACAATCTTGTTTACGTTGGACGTAAATACCTAGAACGACGACAAGAAACAGGAGGTACGAAATGTCTGGTACATACTGCGGTCATTAATCTGTCAATCGTGACAATTGAGACTAAAACTCCCTACAGCGAGAGAGGCCTATATCCAGCAGTAGATACTTACGGGCTGATGATGATGAAGTGAAACATATTCGGTTAAAGGGGGCTTAAGAAGTTATTCGCCAAAGGCTAGTGTCACCTGTACGAAGTGTACCTAGTAAATAAATGAACGAGGTTCTGGTGATCGATAAATAATGGACATTTCTAAGAAATATTCAAATCCAAATTCCACAGATTGGTGTTGTTACATAAATGTATGTTGCCTAGACTATTATTATTATATACAAACCATCATTAACATCAAGTTAAAAAGATCCGTCTGCAACTCATGACAATAATGGTATATTGTCGTGCCATTAATCATGCGTTGCAGATAAATCGGCCAAAGTGTACATATATAATCACAACGGGATCGGTGATCGCTGTAGTGAACGACAGGTTATTACATATGACATACGAATTAGTTTACCAAAATGTTCCACAGTTATTATTACCAGGGACGTTCATTTGAATATGGCTTTTAAATAATTGAGCACCCGTAACGGACTAAATGACACAAAAGGTGGGTTGATGTGCGTGTGACGCCGACCGTGACGAACGGACACCGCCAGGGCCAAATATAACGCTGACACTGTCGCACTTACAAATTGTTATACTGTTACATTTTGTATTGCATGTTACAGTTTTGACTTAAATACTCGGCGTAGTAAACAATCTCAAACATGCGCTAGACTCATTGAGTTCTATGTACTACGTACTAGAGAAGCTATTCCAAACAAAAAATGTGCACTACTCTGTTTTCGCGCATGCGCGGGAGATAGTAGATTTTAGTCTATGATTGTAGATAGCGTGGCATATAATGGAAGAAATTTATTTTTTCTATTGTAATATTATTACCTATTTATTCACTTGAACAACAAATAATTTTACTTATTTGTCTACTGAATTATTAATTACGTTCAGGTTTAAACTTTAATTTGAAATCTAGTATTATTAGCGCAGCTCCACACTCTATGAATATTGAAGCCACACTAAATGACACTAAAGGTGTATGGATTGCAGAACAGTTCATTTGAACATACTGAATGTTCGGAATGCCAAATCTAGTACGTAGTACATATATATCGATGGCTAGACTTAACGTTAATTTGGGACTTTATAAGTATCCTACAAAGAACATAGACATGCATAAGACTATAAGATTTTAGCGTAGTGTAATATTAGGGCCGCGCATAGAAAATGATAATATCGAAGAAGCAAAATTTGTTTGTAGCCCCCCGTCATAAAGTTATCTGATTGTATAAATAAGCGAGCTTTCAACCACACAGAGTAACTTTAATACAAGCTAAATTTAAATCAAGGCATAAAATGTAAATCACGTTTGTTTATAAAGTTTTTTGATAAAAAAATATGAAAGTTATGGAAATATACATATCATATCAATAATATGTTAATGGAATATTTCTTTCATAAGTTTGTGCAAACGGTGTGTTATGAGAGTTATTAAAATTAATGTTAGATAGTTGGAACAATATTAAAATGAATACTTAAAGGTGTTTATTTTCATATTACGTAATATAAAAGTATTATGGTATGTATATACATATATAGCTAATTGGAGCACTCTTTCCCTATAGCCTTTTTAGGAGCGGTGTGTATTTCAGCTATGTACAAATTATTTAAAAAATATTTTAAATCATCATCAATCTGTAAATAACGCTGGGCATGGATGCCTTCCTGGAAGGATTTGATACAATAGCCAAACTTAGATATTGTAAATATGATCGTAACATTAAGCATGAAAATGTATTTTAACTATTAAAATAGAAAATAACTTCTTTAATACCAGTGATAGGTGGGGAAATCATTAATTACCTCTGTACTATTAACAATATTTCCGTGGAGGCAAAAGCGGTGGCGCGTTTAAACCCTGTCACCGTACACACGAATATTAGACCGCATTTACATCGTGTGCATTCAAATTATTGCGTAGTAAATTCACGCCAGTCGTTATATGACGTATGCGAGGCCATTGTTGTACCTACACAGTGTAACTACATTTCAATATAACGGGCTTGTACAGAGCACTTTTATGACGGTTGCATTTAGAGATGTGCGCGATTGTGCTATGCACTCGGACTGATGTACGTTGTGTTCGAATACCGATTCATTTTACCTGGCCGTTGAAATTATTTTTGAATAAAAAATGAAGTTCTTTTTTTTTCAAAAATACATTTTTTTTATCACACAAAGTTAAATCTAAAAAATAAAGTTACGTTAAATGCTGACATATGAAAGGATTATTGTGTAATGGCGGCGTAAGAGAATTCACTATTCATGTCTTCCCGTGGGTGTCGAAGAGACGACAGAGTGCAATTGAACCAGGAGATGGACAGCAGCATCTTCCTTGTAACAATTCAATAATAATAAAAAACTGCGGTTGCCTACCCGCCTGCCAAGCGTGACAACTATGGCAAATAATAATAATATAAGTTATTAATATAAGACTATGTTCAGCAGTGGAATTTGATAGGCTCTAATGGTGATTGTTATAAATATTAACTCAAAAATTGGAATACTTTTTGGATTAAACTCATTAAAAAGCAACTTAAGCAACTATAAGGCAATCTTAGGGGGTGGCCTTTGCTCAGCAGTAGACTTTGATGGGCTGTACCGTATGATGAGGTGAATATGCAGCCTAAACTAAACACCACCTAAAAATCCCACACACTGGTGACGGTGCCGTATCCAGTCGATATGCCGTAGTTTGGGCAACTTTAAAAAATGCATGTTTGATGACGCTTTAATACTTTTTTTATATGAATAAAAAAATCAACAACAAAATAACTTTCTTTACTTTCGCCATTACTTTTTTTAAATATAAAAACTAATAGAAAACATTATTGTACTCAACATCAAGTGGACTGTCGGTATATCGAAAAGCTGAAGTGTTTGTACAGTAGGGCTACGATGGGTATCCGAGTACAGAACCAGAGTACGAAACCTATCCAACTGCAGAGAGGTGTCAGACAGGGTGACGTTATATCCCCGAAACTCTTCACCGCTACATTGGAAGACGTTTTCAAGCTACTGGACTGGAAAGGATATGGCACTAACATCAATGGCGAGTACATCACTCACCTTCGATTTGCCGACGATATAGTCCTTATGGCAGAATCCCTGGAGGACCTAAGCACTATGCTCAATGACCTCAATAGTGTTTTTATAAACAATATTATTAGGTTAAAAAAATTTTTCGGCTCATTTTACAAATATGGGGATCGTTCCGGCTCCTTTTTCAAGGATATTCCTCACACTGAGAAATAAATTAACTGAATTTCTAATTCAGTATTCAGTTTTGGGTGAACATTCTACACCAATTATCCAAATTTCAGGTTTGTAACTCATTCCGTTTACGGGCTAAGATCCGTGACATGCGAACGGACGTCGGACAGACAGACAGACAGCAGAGTGACTTTAATAGGTCTCCGTTTTGTCCTTGGGCACTGAACCCTAAAAAGGGCGTTATGCAGGTTCTTATGTTAAAGTAAAACGTGGTTTAATGTTAATAAAACTAATGTTAAATAAATTACCTGTGATGTCATAATGAGCTCCTCTTATCAGAGCCACTAAAGCTCATTAAGAAATCATTATAGTTAACCACGAAGCAATGGTGAAAGGTAGGCATTTCTTGAAAAGTATGAACAAAGGCTTGTTAAAAGAATATTACATTGCTTTGTTATTAAAACATTTTTTACTTATGCAAATAAGAACACAGGCAAAAACATTATTGTCGGAGAATAATTGCCCTATAGAAAGTTGTATCAAAGAAATTAAGCGAGTATATGAGATATTAGCGTTTAATGTTAAAAGGGCCTTTGACAAAAATGAATAAAAAATATGTTTAGTATATTAATTAATTAGTAACATAACATCAACATGGATGGATGCAGGTAGCTCACGACCGTTCTTTGTGGCATTCCTTGGGGGAAGCCTATGTTCAGCAGTGGACTTGTGAAGGGCTGTAATGATGATGACAAAATCAATATTAAACATATTGATACATTACAAACTATTAAACATAACTTTTTTTATTTGTGCCTAGACTCGAAAGATGACGCTGCAAAAAGTCCGGGATTGCATATAATATAGATATTAATCAGTATAAAAAACAATTAAGTTAAAAAATAGATAGAGAATTGATTTAGAGAAAGGTCACAATGTAGCATCGTTACACAGCAACACGTATTATAGGAATTAGGAGCCACCCTTAATTTATTTTAATTACTCGAAATTTGTATTCAGGCAACCTATGAACATGTGCTACAATTACGACCACCATCTTTGTTTGATCGACCCTTCCTTTCTGAGTGAAGAATCATGTGTTCGGCTAACAATATTTTATAGGTAATTAGAAGCATCGAATCGAGCACACAGTCCATCTGATGGTAAGTGATAATAAGTGGATGCTGTGGTCCATAGATATCTGCATTTATCCTCGATTAAGAAATAAAATGCAGATGCGTTGTCACCCCTGATTACTAAGATGGAATGCCTCGTTTCCAGTAAAAAGGTTCTCCGGTTCTCTACACTCACCACACGAAACACAGCAGCAATAAGCTGCTATTTTACGATAGTATTCTGTGAGAGCGTGGTTCCTCCCCGGTCAAGCCGACCCATTCGTGCTACAACCATAATGCAGCTGCAGCTTGGCTCTACCACGTATAAAATCTTGCTTATTCCTAAAAGATCCTCCATTTAGTTGTGACATTTCGAAATCCCAGGCATTTTATAATATTTTCATCTAACTGCATTGAATATGCAAAAAAAGTAAAAAGCAAACCTATGTCCCGATGGTGTACATACCAATGTAACAATATGGAACATTTTGTGATATCCAATCCGCAGTACCAATATGACCGGAGATTGCTATTCCGATCCCGTTCTCCCGGGAACAACGCGATGGATATCGGCGGGATTATTTTATTTTAAAATTAAATATTTTAAAATGGAAAATACAAACTATGCGACCGAAGTGTTACAAAGCAGGGTTGGGACCGAGTGTGAACTACAGACTGATTAATGTGCAATATAAAATAATATTTTGTGCTTTCAAGTAGATAGCAGACTAATATGTACCTAAAGGAAATATGAAACCTAAAGTATAGCTAAATAGTAACTTTAAAGTACTATTTTATACAAACAAGTAAGACCAGTTTGTAATTGTAGAGTGTTCAGTGCCCCAACAGTAGCTTTTGTGAGCGAAACTACAACGAAATAACGTCGTATTTGTAGCTATAGGAAATTATACGTTTAAGCGACATTAAAAACGAACGAAGATTTAAATAATACGGATTATGTTTTCTTAATTGCACGATTATTATATTCTGTTTTAAATGTAGGGTTAACTTTATGGCAGCTTAGAGTATAATGAAAGCCATCGAACTAAATTTAAAATATAAATTTATTGTAGTATTCTTCCTTAAAGGCTGTAACAATAATAATGATGCAAATGATCCTTCTTGTGGATGAAGAAGAATCTTTATCTACCTTTTCTTAATCCTTTGCTAAATAAAAGCCTTTTCAAGAATACGCAATCAGCGTACCAAATATTTAAGATTTGCCCATAATATATAGGTACAATTACCATATATATACAAATAACAATCGATATATGACTGAGAATCCCCCCTGGATTAGTCTTAATCGTGCCGCAATGCAATGAAATGAATTTATAGTTACCATACCAATAGTGTGAAAGTGGCAAAGATTATATTAAGTGGCGTTAATTAGGAGAAAAAAAAGTAAATTATGCACGCGAATCTTAACAAAACATTCTCGTTTAAAATAAATTTATGTTTTTATTAAAAATAGAGGTCACTACCCGTCCGCAGTGCAGCCCTACAAGTAGAAAATCGAAAAACATTGCGTTGGACAGATTTACAGCAGCCGATGTCGGAACAGAGCTAACGTATAGCCACTGACCACTTTATGCTGGCATTTTTACTCTTGCTCTCCCACCGCCGCTGATTGTTTTACGTATTCCGAATTAAATAAATGTGCAAAGGAAAAGATAACAGCCAAATTAACTTTTAATACAGTATTTCGTTTATTTATTTCATGGAAAATGTTAAATCTATGTACTTATTCGGACTTTTTATTGATTAATTATTTTATAACCCGACCGGTTTAGTCTTTTACATGCATTTTATGCTCTTATTTATGTATTTTTTTTAATGAAATAGAAGTTACACACGGTATTATAATCCACCTGATGGCAACCAACTTCAAACAAAGAAGGCTATAAGTGCGTTGTCACCTCTGAGGACTAAGATGGAATGCCTCACAGCCTGTTATTGTACTGGCTCTCTTTATCCTTCAGACCGGAACACAGCAGTGCGTACACTATTATTTGGCTACAGAAATGGTAAGAGAGTACCTACTCATAGTACTCATACTACCATCTAGTGATGAAATATTTAATAAATATAAAAAAACATGTATTGTATATAAGTTCAAGAGTTTCAACTTTCCCATCAACTAAACGGACTATCGCCAAGAGAAAATCACATACATAAACTATGTCATCGATTTATAAGCTTTTTTTACTGACAATCTTAAAACAGATTTTAACGCGTTTAATTTGCTTATTTTTAAACTTCCGACGTTAAATTTAAGAAAATAATTAAATAAAAAGGCAATAAAATCTATAAAAAATACTTATATATTCAGAGATATTCAGAGAGTAGTAACTGCGTAAACAAAAAATTCATCTATTGTTAAAACAGTTTAATAATATAATGAATTCGTGAGCGTAACCTCTTTGTATGATCTTGCATACGCTTTTACTTAAAAGGAGATCATTGTAACATTATTGTAACAGGATTTTTATAAATGGGTATTATATATTAAAAAATCAATGTCTAATTTTGGTATGTTATCTATTATATAAGAGATAATTATTTAATAGATTGCATTAAGTACTCTTATAGAATGTCGGAGTAGCAGTGGTAAATTCCATAGTACACAGTGGTTCGATCCCCAAGGGCACCGATGACATTTTTAATTTACAATTTATATGTTGATCTAACACTTGCACTACAGTGAAAGAAAATATTGTAAGGAAACCTACGTGTCTAAGGAATAAAATATGTCGAGGACATTTGAAGTCCCCTAACACGCACTGTAAAAGCGAGGCGGACCGTTTTCTCCATAACAAAAATGAGAAGAGGCCTGTACCTAGTAGTAGGGCATAATATATTATATTTCTAGTAATGTTAAACTTTAACAGAATGCGTTACGAACACTCACGAACACTAAAATGTGATGTTTTTAAATTATTCCGATTTTATTGTAAATGATTTTGTTTAAAATATCCGTATTAAATGTTTCCGAAGTGTTAGTGCCAGCAATAGTAGTAAGTAGTTGAACTAATAAATTACTTAAATTTAAAAATATTTTTAAGATATTATTATTTTATTAATAATTATTTAGAGTATCGACTTCCTTTATATCTGGCCTTTGTCGACTACTCTAAAGCATTTGATAGTGTGAGACATAACTCTATTTTCAATGCCTTACAAAATCAAAACATACATTAAAATATAGTTATAGCCTTGGGTAAAATAATTTGAAACTTCAGATTTATTATCAATGTAATTACCTTGGTAGATGTGGTCAAAAATCATGCAAAAGCTTAGTTTCAGTTTTTATGAATTGTATTTAAACAAATATGAGAGCCGTGTAGTTCGCCATGAGAATTCATCATGGCACGGGAGCAAAACGTGTACGATTCCCTCGAGGATCAATCTGTTGATTGATGTAACATGTATGTAAGCTGCTACTTTTTTACTTTTCATGGGGCAATATATGCAGTTTTTATTTCATTCATATTTTCGGGTATGTTAGTTTTTTGTTTTCACTCTACCGTAAATATTAAAGGTTGCAAAGATGAGTAGAACTCATTATCGTCAGCCTATGAAAAATCCACTGAAATGAATATAGGCCTCTTCCATAAATTGTCAAGTAGCTGGATATTTGCTATAGTTGCCACGTAGCCACGCTTGGTAGGCGGGTTGGCAACCGCAGCTATTATTATTGTGATCTGTTGTCAGGAAGATGATGCTGCCCATCTCCTGTTTGTTTTCCTATGTCGCCTCTTACGATGGGACGCTATGAGGTGGCGGATTTTCTTTCACCGCTACAACAAGGCGAACATTTTTCTACTCCCATGAGTTTAGTGCTTCCCACGTTCACTGTGAATAAAATTTATAAGGAATAAAACTAATTTTAAGGATTTTTTGCGTTTAATTTTAACTTTTTTAATTCCCGATGTTTTGGGCACTTTACAGCACCCATGGTAACGGGAGGACTGAGTTGTTTGACCACCTGATGTCATAGTTAGAATATAATAGAATAGAATAAAAATGCAGTAATATTAAACGTGGTAAAAATAACTTTGCACACACAATACTTTTTACCAACTTTAATATAATGGATTTCCGCAAAGTAACGCCTGATTCTATTAATTATGCAGTAGTATGCTTGGGTTTGAATTTAATTTTATTAATTATGGGGTCCTTAGCACTCAGGCATCTTCCCTATTAAAATTACGATGTTTTTTAATTTCAATAGCCTCGACATTCATCATTGGTAGGAATCGGTGTTCTAATGCAAGGATTTATTGTCTATCAGATCCGATATAATGGTTGGGACGACACTAAACATGTCACTGACATATGATATGACATATTTTAGACTTTCCGGATCGTCGGTGCTTCACATCATCAACGATATGTTCCTTTACGCTGGTTTTTATGGAACTTTCATCCAAAGTTGCGTAAAAACCCCCTCGTAAAAAAAGTTAAAATTAAACGTGATAAAATCCGTGAGATTAGTTTTATTCCATGTGTAGTATACATTATTATAGAACTGCATTTACGAAATTTTGAAGTCTACTCGAACGTAAAAAAAAATATCTACATCTATTTTATAGTACTAATCAATATTAAATAGGACCAATGATATGAATGAAACATCTCAAATAAACATCATACCGTAAATTGATAGAGGACCATGAACTTCATCATTATTTTGTCAAAACTAAATTAACTTTAATTATGAATGAATGTAAAGAGTAAAATGAAAATTTTGATTTCAAGACAATTTACCTGTCTTATGGATACATAGGAAGACACGCCCGATATAAAAAATAGTAGGTGTTTCTTGATATATATATTCACGTGTTCCTGTAGCTATTATATCTATGCCAAATACTAATCATCTACGTCTAATAGTCTTTTAGAATTACAAAAAAACTTTGACAAACATAGAGACACAGACACCGAGGTGACTCTAAAAGTGATCGAATTTTGCTAAATTTGGCACAGAACAGCATTTAATGATGTTTTTAAATTGAAGCTCACGCGAACGAAGCCGCTGGTAAAAAGCTAGTTATTTATATATTTGATCTTAAGTTTAAAATTTGGCTGCACTTTGAAAAATAACCCTGTATATCGAATCACAAATACAGAAATATATATTCGAAAATACAGAGGCACTGCAAACAGCCCGGATCAATTAACTATGCCGTTGACGAACTGCCTCTGAATATCTCGCTTGAATATATTTGAAACCAGAATATTTGTCGAACAACTCACGTACTCGTAGGTAACGGTTGCACTGACATTTTGGGTTAGCTTATAATCTAGATAGGAATGAGGCATAATGCTAGATTTCAATTTCATTTTTCAAAGCGTAAGGATCAAAAATTCAAATTATCCTAAGACTGACCCAGGCCAGCTAAGGGAAGTATTGTCGAAGTACGAAACGTCTCGTACTGGGATCGCCAATCCGCGTGGTAAATATACTACAAAAAACCCCTTACCGTCACATAAACAGTCACTCATGCCCATTAGTGGGATCTTTACGAGTTGCAAAGTTCCAGATAATATAAATAATTCGTTACAAAATGTCGATACAGGAAGTTGTGACTCGATTAAAGGGAAATCGAAAAATCAGTAGAAAATAATAGACTGCTGTTATGTACTTTTCATTTAAATGCCTTTAAATTAACCATTACTAGCAAAACATTTAAAAGTAATAACTAAGAGTGAATATAAATTCAATGAAAACAAAAGCGAGCGTTCATTCCACCACTCGACTGTTGAGTTTTCGCAAAATCAACACTTCCGCCCCGTTTTCTGTTTGCGATATCAAATTGGCGTTAAAATAAAGATTACTTTCCTTTATTTACACTTATCTAAATCATCCTAAAAACCCAATATTAATATTAATAATCAAAATACGCATCTGGCGTTGTCAACTCTGAATATTATGATGGATTGCCTCGTTACCAATAAAAGTTAATAATTAGAATTAAAAATAATAATTTCAGTGTTGCAGTTGTTCATGGGCGGCGGTAGTCACTTAACATAAGGTGAGCCGCATGCTTGTTTGCCCCCTCTTCTCTCCTATATATAAAAGGGTCTCCGGTTTCCACACTTGTCATACGAAACAGAGCAGCATTATTCTGCTATTGCATATTATAGTGCTGCTGTGTTTCGTATGCTGGTAGCATAACAGTGATCCTTTTTTGGTCAAGTCGACCCATTCATGCTGCAGCAATAATACAACTGCAGCGTGGCTCTACCTACTACTACCTACTTAATAAACTTAGATTGCTTAATGATTTCTTATGTTTAAGTGAACACTAAACATTTAAATAAAATTAATTTTACGAATTTTATCCGCAAAACTAGTTTTATTCGAACTTAGATTACTGCCGAATATTTATATACTTACCAGCGATCCTTCCCGGCTTCGCACGGGTGATTTCTGGATCTCGACAACAGCTCCACCTACCGGATTCAATTGTGAATCTAAGCCATGTAGGGATCCACTCAAACACACACAAAAAATTTCATCAGAATCGGTCGAGCCAGTTTCGAGTTTTAGCGAGACTAACGGTTAGCAATTGATTTTATTTTTTACTCAGTCTTTTATTAAATTTATATGCAGTTCGTAACTGCCAGTTTAATCTTATGCTTAGGATTATGCTTTCGATAGATAGCGATATAAGCATATGGTTTACGTCAGACGTAAAATCCAGACCAGCCTGCTACTGTGATCTGCTGTCAGTACGCGTGCCAAGCGTGACGAGCCATTAGTGAATTTTTACGGGCCGGTAAAGAAAAAATTCTGCTTTCATGAAACTTATTTCCTTAAAAAGCAACGAAGTAGAACTGTTTACTCACAAAACCTTGTTAATATGCGCACTCTAAACTTATAACTAAACAGGTTACTTTATAAACATCTAAGTTTCCGCGAAACACAAAATTGAACTTAAAATGAGACGTCGTAAATATGAAAGGCGTTATAGCAGTTGCATGTCAAAAGAATGGTGCCTTGCACCTGTCGCGGCATATGGAGGGTGAACTTGCGCGCTTGTTTGAAACTCAGCCTTATTTTATTTTGTACAAAGCATACTTTGTAACTACGAACAAAATACGATAGTGCAAGAGGTTTATAAAATCGTGATTCGATATTTCCCAGACAGAGTATTGCCAGGTTATACCCAAATTAAATGAAACTGAAATATACAGATATTGAAACGCACACATAGAGAACTAACAGCAACGCTACGAAAGCACTTGAGTAAAATGGTTGAAGTTAATAATATAAAAATTAAAAATTGATTCATGACTAAAGCCATTCTGTTTTCGTAGTGAAAGATTGCTCATATTTTCTTATATTATTATCAAAACCCTAAAAAGCCCTAACGTATCCAGTTAACCAACTAAGCAGTGAGATTCACATGTTTTTTTTTTAATTTAAAGAAGCGTGACGCAGGCCAATTAATCGTGAGCGATCTTTATGTCTAAATACATCCTCCACGAGGAATCAAAATATATGTGCGTAACCGGAATGTTTCATAGTACGGAGCAAGTATTTGTATGCCCTACAAATAATTGTTCCAGGTCCGTATGCTTGCCCTTGTGAAATTTATGTATGTAAAGTGCCCCTACGATACAGGAGAAAATCCTAGTGTGGAGGTAACGTTTAAAACAAATAGTAATGAGCCCCATCTAGCATCTAGTTGCACTTTAGCGTATACGCGTATATGATAACAACATAACATTTAAAATAGGATCAAATCTACTATCCCACGTGCTGACACCGTCAATACATATTGCCGTAGGTACTTAAAAATTAAATGTTTTATGGTCTACATGCAACAAGCTACCGATCGATCACTAATTACAAGAGGACACAACCACGCCCCAACTCGATGCTAGTATACACAGAATTTAATCAACTTTTTTAAAACGTCGTCAAAAATATATTTAGTCCCTAGAACAATTTTAATCAACTCACTTTTGTGGAACAGAACACGAGTAACGAAATACATGAATAGCGCGAAAACATTACTTTAAGCCGATGACCTTTATTCAAAGCTGCTAATAATCCCGTTGAATATTTCCTACTGTCACATTTTTGATGTCACATAAATATTAGGGGCGCAGACAATATCTTCATGTTCCCCGCAACATAGAATATTCATGAGAGCACGCCACGGGATACATTTTTCAGTGGCTGCCTGTGCCCTTGTGCATAATTAGCTCTTTCAGGATGCACGGTATTAGGATTCCGTATAATGAAACTGGAATTTGTTCACTGACATTTTATAATAGATTTCATGCTCCCGTAACAAAATTAGGAGAAATTATCCACTCAACTGGAATGCGAATGAACGAAACGCGGAATTTTGGAGAAAACTTTTTAATAATGACATGACATGCGTTTATGTGATTTCGTTGGGTAATATTCAATTATTTAGGGTAGGTATGTACGCACAATATTATTTGTTTGTCGGAAGAAATTTGTATTTATATATGTCATATTTCTTCTCTTTTTTTTACAGCATCTATTCTGTAGAAGGAAGGAAGAGTATGCCGTGATTTCGTAATGCGTGTCAGATTACTTAGGTATATCCTCAAATAAGCGTTGTAGCTCAGGGACTAACCGCTCGCCATTAAATTACAAAGTACACAAGCGTCCGACTTCGATCTCAATGGTACCATTGAGAACGGTAATTGCAAACACTGCTGCGACATGCTCGACGGCGAAAGAGAACTAGAGGTAATCATAATCCAAATGCGGTGTTCAGTGGAAATTATTTTTTGTACATCACATAAATATTAAATCTAAAGACAAACGTGTTCGTCTTTGAAAAAAACTTTCATAACAAGTGTTACATTAATACTATAAGGAAAACCTTGTGTGAAATAATTCCACTCAGCTCGTTTATATAAAACCGCGGACACAGCACAAACAATTTACACATAAAGGGACAGGCCGAGGGTCGCCAGCTGCACGGCTCTTCATACTTTACGCCATGTTTAAAGAGCTCTAACCTCATAACGACGGCGGAAAACTAAGGCAAGAGCTCATTTAACATGTACCATGTTATTATTACACTTACCGACGCCATTTTTTTACTTTGATTTCGAGCACACCGTACCTGAAACAAAAGGTCACTTTGTTAAAAATGTTATTCACCGTCCAATTAGGAAAAAGCTTTAAGAGGATGTCTTGTTTTCATTTTGAGCGTGGATGTTTTATGGATGTGCGAATTTGAATTTGTCTTTATATAATCTTTAAAACGGTGTAGTGGTGGCATAAGAGAGTCCATCATCCCATTTTGTCCAGTGGGTGTCATGGAATAAATTAAAAAGAATGGCGCTATATAATTATCTCGTTTACGTCAGGTTTTTTTTTATAGGATAAGGGTGACAAACGAGCACACAGTCCACCTGATGGTAAGTGGTAACTGTGGCCCATATACAGCTGCATCTATCCTCGATTACGAATCAAAATGCAGATGCGTTGTCACCCGTGAGGACTAAGTTGGAATGCCTCGTTACCTTACGAAACACAGCAGCGTTAAGCTGCTATTTTACGCTGGTATTCTGTGAGAGCGTGGTCCTTCCCCGGTCGAGCCGACCCATTCGTGCTACAACTATACCAGTAATATAGCTGCAGCATGGCTCAACCACATATAATAATATAAAGTATAAAATTTTGTTACATTTACCGTATTATCATGAAATATGAATCTACATAGCTTTTGTATTGTTTTTATAGATTTTAGCATTTTTACTTAATTACACATGCTAAAAGAGATAAAAAATAACAAAAATACGAGGGAGGCGCGTGCAATTTTAAACTAGATAAACCCTAGTACTTATAATGCGCGCTAAAAGCTTTTAGGAGTCGATTACCGCAGGCAAGTAACGATAAAGAAATATCAGCACGGTGTATGCATAGAAAGCGGATGCAAGGAGATAAACGCAAAGGAAAGCGGGTAAAAAAAAACTCTTTTATATTCTAACCGTATCACCTTTAGGATACTTAGTATGCGCGACGTCCATACTTTATAATTATAACAAATTTTATCGTTAGAATAAAGGATTTGTTAATCTGGTTCTTTTTAAGTTATTTAAAAAAAAACAGACGTTGCCTCACACTAGGCGGTACGAGTACGTTTTCAACGTGGTAGAGCCATGCTGCAGCTATATTATGGTTGTAGCTCGACCGGGGAAGGACCACGCTCTCACAGAATACCAGCGTGAGCTTGGTGCTGCTATGTTTCGTATGGTGAGTGTTAAGAACCGGAGATTATTTTTACTGCAAACGAGGCATTCCGTCTTAGTCCTCAGGGGTGACAACGCATCTGCATTTTGATCCATCAGATGTACTGAGCACACAGTAGTAGTTTGTCACCCTTAATCTATAAACAAATACTAGGACTATATAAAATACTAAAATAGGTATGGATTATGGAGTTTTGGCGGGAATTCGACCGTAGACGGATTGCTGCTCCTGCAGATTTTGATACGTAAAAGTGACTGATTTTGCAAATGAAATGTCTGCGCATGTGAACTATTAGTGAAAAAGATGAAACAAGTATTCTAATGGTGAAGCAAACCTTAGGTATTTAGCTTAGGCGTCTTGATATACTATAGTCATTAACTGTCTGCTGGCTGCCTTCAAAATCTCTCAAAAACTTCGCAATATGCGCAGCAACATTTTGTAAGGAAGTTTATAAACAAAACTCACCGTAATAAATAAATAATAAATTGTAAAATGGTGATCGTTTCACAATAATATAGTATGTAATTTTAATCACGCAATTTAACCGATAAGAAGAATTTACAGTCAACGAATGGCAATGCTTTTTTTGGACATCGCGTTGTATTCTTATGCAAAATCATGAGTTGCGGTGTTGGAATGTATGGCCATAGAGCTGGCTATTGCGCAGTTAGTAGTTACTAGTAAAATTGTATAGTTTTATAAGTAACGTTAAGTTATCACAACTATAACGCAATACTTTCTGATAGCCTAAAGGCAAGGTCATTGGAAAGCGTTCTTTGACAGAGCGCAAAGTTAAGCGTGCATGACACGTACGTTCACACAAGTCACCGTTTAAGTATTGTAGTTATGTTTTTACTATTTTGTATTTTCCTTTTTGTAATACGTACTTTATTCTAGATTACAGTCATTGCAGTCTGAAACATAAATTCCCAACTAGCACAAACTGCGGGGGGCCTTTTCTCAATCATTAAATATATTATTTTTATTAATATTCGACTACACTATTTCATATAACAGTAGACAGACGGTGTAAGAGAATTCACTACCACATATCATAAAGTGGGTGTCAAGCGTTTCAAATAAAGTTTTAAATTTATTTTTTACAACTTTTAAAACGTTCTTAGTGAACGAAGTTAGTGTTCAATGCTAAGTAGAATATCCATAATATATATATATACATATATATGTATGTACTAATTACTCTAAGGGAATAACATACAATATAAGAAGCGAAATGTCAGTTTGACAGAGCTATTCTTGTCGCGCGTGCATAATAAATACACTACTCTAGCTTTTGTAACATTTCGGTTGTGTATGTAATCGGAGAGATGAGCTCTATGAGACTTAAGCACGATAATTAACTACTGTATACTGTAAATAACATAATTAGTTAATTGTATTTTTAAGTCTATGTATTATTACAGTGTAACTGTTAATTGTTCCAAATAAATCAAATAAAACAAATCAAAAATAAAATAAGAAGAAAAATCTCATGTCCTAATAAGTACGTAATTGTGTAGAGGTGGCGTAAAATAATTCATTACCCCATACCATAACTTGATCTTACTAGCAGACTATGGCAGATGCAGGCGAAATCTAAGATAAAGGTGGACCACGCCGAAGCTCTACAATCTTCCTGCTAAGCGATTTTGCAAATCATTCCATTACATTCCATTACGGATAATGGAGACCAATGTTCAGCAGAGAACTACATAAGTATAAAGAGGCTGATAAATATATAGTTTTTATAAACTAAACCACGTTCAAATTGATTTAACTAAGATCGCAAGCACCTCCATTAACAAAACCATGAAATGCATATTATACAAATGGATATTACACAAAGATTTAGAGTAGGATACCACTGGAGTGTCAAAGGAAAAGTGTTTCATTCTTCTATATATATTCGTGATTCCTTGTTGCTTGCTGATAAGCGATAACATTTAAAACAATACTGTCACGGTTTACGTTTTTCCTCCAACTTTTGAAGTAAAACACAAAAATATGTTTCATTAAGTTATGGTACATAATATACATTATTTTAATTATAGTCTAAGATCCGGCCGGTTACGGGCATTCTTTTCCTTGATAAAATTGGTCTCAATCGAAAAAAAAAAAATATATATATATATATATATATATATATATATATATATATATATATATATTTGTGGAGAAGCCTATGTTCAGTAGTGGAATTTGATAGACAGTAATGATGATGATGAAAATGCCACAGCATGGTTGACTACCTTTTTCCATGCAACAATAACTACCAGGTGTAAACAGGTAAACTGATATAGTAATTTACCTCTTTCTTTTCCTAAAAATTAAATGTGTAAATATAGATATTTTTATTGCGAATCAATGGTTTATGGTTGACTTTTCAAATCGTGGCAAAACTAGTGATTGACACGATTTAACGTTCAATATTTTTTAAAGTAGAGTGTGACAGTCAACACTATATATAATATTATGTGCGGTAGGGACGGATCCACGATAGCCAGAGCCTGGTTAAGAGTTGCGACAGCCCTAGGCTATCTATGAATATGCGTCCCCGACCCCTCACCGGCCTGTTCTGTCCGTGCATGCCCAGCCCACGAATATATTTACTAGATTTTTATATTTTACAAGCTTCCCA
The DNA here is from genome assembly GCA_029286625.1 of Parnassius orleans. NCBI lineage: Eukaryota > Metazoa > Arthropoda > Insecta > Lepidoptera > Papilionidae > Parnassius > Parnassius orleans. The sequence goes on from JAGSMP010000036.1 coordinate 5,834,521, forward strand.
CCCTCGGTTTCGTCCACATTAAATCAAATTTTCCTGATAGTAAGTGATTTGTATTTATTTATTTATTTTATTATATATTTTATTATATAACTTATTTCACCAAGGAAAAGAATGAGGGGGTATTTTTTAAGCCGGATCCTCTACTATTAATAATTTCACCGTGGTACTTAACATATTAAATACGAATATATGTTTAGAAATGTTGATTCAAGCAAACATTGTTAATGATCGCAATAAATTGCATGAAAACGGCTGAAGCAATGCTTAAATACGATTACACCATTAACACTAACAAGAGGGCTCAATGACCGCTGCTTTAGCGCTCTCTATTGTCATACAGCAATGGATGTGTGCGGTGAGTATCGCTTTGTGTATTCCGTCAATGTACAGCTTCTTTCTGATCGAGTCGCATTGTTGTACGACCGCGTGTGGGTGTGGGGCCCTTAAACGAGACAACAATTCGCTTAAAATAAATCCTGGTATGTTTATTCTTGCGTTCCAATTTCTTCTCCTATAATTAGGGTTGCCAGCTCCCGTTTCATGTTTTAGACGATTTGATAAGATTTATTAAAGGACATAGAATGAAAATAAAGGCTATCATATTGTTTTCAATTAAATGTTGTTATGGTATCTGTAGCAACATTTGTTAATACGCAATGAAATTCATTGATGTTCTAAATGTGATGAGTTAGTATAATCATGCGACAGTTCTGGGTCGTTGCCATCTTCTTACCTATTTTTGCTTGCCGCTAAAAAGCACTGGCTGCATTCGTGTGTCACTCCAGTTTTATAAAAAAAAAGTAAAACAAAAATAATTCAAAGACAAGTTGAAGCATTATTAAAGAATGTTCTTTATATTAAAATAGATCAAATTGTTTTTATGCGTTCCTATGTCATTTTGGGGGCAAAAAAGGTCAGCGCACTAATTTTTAATTTATGAGGGCATCAACGACTTTTTCTGTCACCAGGGCGGCGCCACTTTGGAATGAGGTAAAATATTTGACAGATTTCATAGCCGGAAAGTTAATTTGTCAGGAGAATGTAAGGCCTTACGTTTCTTTCTGCAACATTAGTTATATTTTATATTAATTAGATTAGAAATGAATAAACCAAACTACAGATATTCCTAAAAGTATAAAAATTAAAACAAGATTCAAAAATGTGCAAAAAATTAAAGAGAAAACCACTAGCATTGTTTTGTGTATTTATTTACCTAATACTTTAGAAACCGATAAACTTTTATTTAAAACTAACTTCTCGATTAAATGACATTGTGTAACAAATAACTTCACCTCATTATCAACTAGCAACATCTGGTGAGCGGAAGAATATTAGCTTTATTAGCAGCCAACATTAGCATTGTTTATCATTTACTGGCGGCAAGAAGAAAGGTAAATAATAACATGAAATTTAAATCCATACATTTACAAAGGAATCTTCAAGAAAAAAAGTCATAAAAATCTTATATTTCACCGTAAGACTGTACAACCCACTGCTACGTTCTAGAACATTAGTTGTGAAACGCCGACGCCGTAAAATACATTCAACTACGACCAAGCCATAATCATTGCGACACAAGTGAAGCGTACCCGCGCTAAAAGCATATACGAGAGTTGCATCACTTACGCTTTGTAGCGAGCGGCAGACTAGATTCAACTATCTTCTTACATCGAACCGCAATGCTTGAACATAACGGAAATGATGAGAAATGTAAATCGATGCAAATGAAGAAGAGAAAAGTTTTTTCCTTATCCTTTGGTGGTGTGTGACTGGTCCCGAGTTTGAATCCCGGTAGGGTCAAAATAAGTTATTGAGTTGTCGTTAATGACATTTTCAGTATCAGTAAGGAGTCTCGAAGTTGAAGATATTTCATCCCCGTACCTCGGAATGCTCTTAAGCTGTTAGTGCTACGCCTAATCTCTATTCGTCGTGTCGGATTACTGTCTCATCAAACTATGAGAGTGAGGGAATAGAGAGTGTACATGCGCATACACCTAGTCATTATAATTATGCCCTGCGTAGATGGCTAGTCTCCGCTGACACTGACCGACGTGACCGAAATTCAGTCTGGAGGACATTAATTAATAAGATTATCAGGTGAAAGCCGAGGTAGCTCAGCGCTTGTCTTAGAATAATTTTGTGGCGGCGCTGTCGGCGCTACAAGCGAAATACATCGAAGCCTAAATCGCGCTATCAAAGTTCCGAAGTAAAAGCAGTATATATACAATAGCTCCGAACTACCACTCGGAGCGTTGGCCGCTCCCCGGGCACAACACCTTGCCCGGCGGGAGATCTCCCCTTTTCCTTTCACCGGCTACAATTTCATAGAACCCTAGTTAGTTCCCATCCAACACCAATGACATTGTTATTTGCTATTTTAACTATCTGGTCGATTGCGAAGGTAAACATTAAGGAAACCGTTACGTCTGATAAATTAAAATAGAAATTTGCGGACATGTGAAGTCTGTTAACACACTTTGCATTACACAACAAAATTTTGCAGGACTTTTCCCTACACAAAAACCCTTGAAGTAATCACAGTATCTGTGATTACAAGTAGGACGAATGTTATTTTGTTGCTTACTTCATTTGGTAAGCAACCTTATAAGGAATACATACATATCTTACCAAATGGCTTTTGTAATGTTCTAAAGGGTCACTTGAAGTAACGGTCCGAATGTTCTTTTTTATACAGTTTATTCTTCTGAGCCTGGTAGAAAGTACCACAGACTAACATCGATAAAATTGCAGTGAAAACAACATAAGTGACAAACAGTAATTAAATCTGATCTTCACCCTTTCTTGTCGACATACCACGCATACGGACCAAATGGTTTACTTCGTCGCTTGTAACGTGTACAGCAAAGGAGTGGAACAATTTGCCAGCATCTATCTGTCTTTCCATCCAATTATAATGCGAATGTCTTCAATGCAAGAGCGAATAGGCTTTTGTTTTTCTAAGCCAGTGCGCTTTACTGTCTTCGGCTGCATCATCACTTACCGTCAAGAGGGATAGTAAAGAACTGACTAATAATAGTTAAAAAAAGGCATTTGTACATATCAAAATTATGTTAAAGGTTCCCCACCCTAATAAACAGTTTAAACAGATATTTACTTAATAGATTAGAGTTTCTCACTTACGCGATATTGAGTAAGCAAACTGACACTGTCAACATGTTTGCTTTAGCATATGGTTTGTTATTTGCATGGCACTTGACGCGTGTCGTATTTATTAACAGAAAAATTTTGGCATGTTATAAAATAGTGTAGAAATTTATAAATTAAATTTAAAAATGATTTTGAGAATGAGATTGTTGATGTTCTTTAGACTGGAGATGGAGACAGACTGACAGCAAAGATCTCCAAACTAAAGAAGAGTATTCAATTAGGTAGTAATTCTTCGTGATTGACCCCTAAAAGTCCCCTGCTGGACGTCGCCCTCTCTCGTTGTAGGGAGGACTGGCCTCGTCGTTGGACGTCACGGCGGAATGACAATAACAGTACCAAACGTCCCGCGCCTTTGACTTTGTATTTTAGTTTAGCGTAAGCGAGACGGAATATGTAGTGGCGGTGTAAGAATATCCACTAACCATATCGTCTCGTTGGTATCGTAAGAGGGGACACAGGTAATAAACCAGGGGGTGGGCGGTAGCGTCTTCATAATAACAACTAAAAAATAAAAAACTGCGTACCCACCTACCAAGATGGCAAATATGGTAAATATCACTCCTGTGAAATATCTACGGGCAGGCCTATGTTCAGCAGTTGGCTTTTGATAAGTTGTAACCGTTACCGTTACAGTGAGGCGGATATGGATATACCACCATAAATCAATATTTAATAAAAATTTCTGAAATTTAGCATAGCCGCTTCTTATAAAACTCACGGACGTTTGCGACGTAAGTGAGTTCATCATCCTTTTTTACCCCGTCGGTTTCATTAAATCTTAATGAAAGAGAATTAGCATTAATGCAATTTTATTTCCATTTACATGCCAATAGAAATAAAACCAATAAAGTCCCTAATAAATACACTCGCGGCCCGAATGAAACCAGTTCATTGCGTTTGGACCATTTCCAAATGCGGCCCTGGCGTAAACATTTGAAAATTAAAAACACGACTAAATAGTAAATTCGTACTAACAAGCTCTTTGAGTGTATAATGCGAAAAACGAAACAAGCAATGGAAGAGGCGGGATAAGGAGAATAATTAATATTCGCTAGTTAATATGCGTTAGAAAATAAAAAGCAGCCGACCGAAATCTATAAGCAGATGTTGCGAAAATCATGAAGATTAAAAGAATAATGCAGAATTTTATTTAGATTTATTAGCTAAAAACGTTATGGCGTGTAGTGGCGGCGTTAGAGAATCCACTCCCCATATCATCCCATGGGTGTGATAAGAGGCTAAAGAGAGAAAACTGAAACGGAAAATAGCCACCATCATCTTCTACAATTGGAAATAATAAAGAACAGCGGTTAACCCTCCTGCCTAGCGTGGCAACTACGGTAAATATCTCCCTAATGAAGCAATCTGTGGGAGAGGCCTATGTTCAGTAGTGGACTTTAATGATGATAATGATTGTTACGGCTTCTGATCACATCACACATCAACAGCTTTTTCTCAAGGAGGAGGTTCTCAAGTCCACTGCATCCGCGATATCTCCGTCAATTGTCCGATTTTAATTATTCTATTTTATTAAACACATGATGCTTCAAGTTTTTAATGTTAACATTTATAAGACATTATAGTTGTTCCTTGACTTTGCGATAGTCCTCAACTCAAAAGAAAAAACAATTTCCACATAACATCTGAAGTCGGTTCTTTAACTATGTCGTAGCACTGGTTTCTGGAGCTGTTATGAGGAAATTATTTTATTCTTTTTAGTTAATTGAAGGCAGGTTTTACTTTTTATTATACGAGGGCGACACTGAAAGTTTTTAGAACTGGCCACTTGTAAACGATATAATAAAAAAATAAGTTCAAATTTTAAAAATGGAACTCTTTGCCAATATTACTGTGTATGTATTTTATTAATTTGTCATTTGTTTACGATTTGGCGACAAATTGAAAATTGTCTGTGTCACGACAGCATTAATTTAACGCGAGAAAATTTTCGTACTATGATTTTTTATGATTTTCGATGTCATTTAAATCAACAAGATAATTATGATAGACCGTGGCCCTTCACGATGAAGCCCCATCTCGTCCCACCGTTTACAACTGGTTTAATGAGTTTAAACGTGGTCGCACTAATCTCACCGATGATCTGCGTGAAGGACGGCCTTCTACGGCGACAACTGAAGATAACATCAGTGTTGTGCGGCGTATGATAGAGACTGACAAAAGAGTGACTTATCAGCAGATTCGGACAAGCTTAGGCATCGGTATGAGTCAAGTGCACAAAATCCTCCATGAACATTTAGCGGTCAGGAAGCTTTGTGCCCGGTGGATACCTCATAATTTGAAAGAGGCCTAAAAACTCCGTCGTGTTGATTGATTGGTGTCGTGAAATGGTTCAAATATATAACGGAGGTGACTCAAATGCTGTGTTCGACATACTTACGGGTGACGAAAACTGGATTTATTGTTATGATCCTGAAACTAAGAGTCTACTGTCTGCGTGTTTCCTTCCGAGGAGTTGCCAACTAAAGTGAAGAGAGGTCGAAACGTGGGAAAAAAGATGGCGGCCCCGTTCTTCGGAAGGACAGGTCATTACGCAACAATTGTTTTAGAGGATCGAAAAACAGTTACGGCAGAGTGGTACACCAACAATTGTTTGCCACTTGTCTTGGAAAAAGTTCGGGAGAAACGACCTCGCAGTAGGATCTTCCTTCACCACGACAACGCCTCGTCGCACACCGTCAAGCAAACAATCGACTACTTGGCGACGTCAGACGTGGAATTACTGGGTCACCCGCCCTATAGCCCCGACCTCGCACCTTGCGATTTTTAATTATTTCAGAAAATAAAAGAAAAACTTCGAGGAAAACGTTTTATGGAAGCCGAGGAAGGCTTTTCTCAGTAGTTCCATCGGATGCAGCGATTTATTGATGTAAATGGACACTATTTTGAAAAGATATAATAAAACTAATAACTTGCTAGTTTGTTCAGTTTTTGATTTTCAAAGAACTTTCAGTGTCACCCTCCTAAGTTAAATTTTACGACCACTGGTGGTGAAGGCTTTTCCAGCATGCTGGGCAGAAGACGGAATAGTAAGCGCAATGATGTCTATGCACTGGTCATACATACAACTCTCCATCACATCACCCATCTGTGCAAGCCTCAGTCAAAAACGCTGAGCGTAAATTTTGGGTAAATATCCTAACATCAGTCGGTTGCCAACAGGCAGAGAAATTAATCAGCAGGAGAGGTATTTAGCAAAATATTTGCATATTCTTCCTTCACTTTTCTGCTTCTAAGCTTCCCTCTAAAGGCGGCTCTTCACGTTGGCCAACATAGTGGCGAATGTGTTGGCCAATACCGATGGCCATCGTGTAGAGCGGGTGTTTGTGCTTCACTTGGTATGTATTGGAATGATGGCCCACAAGTTGGCGTGAGGTCCGTGTGGTGTCGGTTTTTCACAAAAGATCAATCCAGGAAAATGGGTCTCCGGTTTTATACACTCATCATACGAAACACAACATTCAACTGTTTTTTACGCTGGTATTCTGTTTGAGCGTGGTCCTACCCCGGTCGAGCCGACCCATTCGTTCAACAACCTTAATATAGCTGCAGCGTGGCTCTACCACGTGCGTATTCCCAATTATTAAATAAATTCATATAATTGAAACACTGCATCTCTCATCTGTTAAGAGGCCTAAACGTGCGTAAAAATAAAAGGAATAAGTGATAATATTGGTTATAAGTAACGTTAAATAAGGTTAAATAATAAATAGCCCTCTGATTATTCAAAAAACATTATATCGTTAACCTCAACGTTATAAAAACGAGACAATTTTTCCACAGTACACATAGAAAGTCAAAATAAGCTTAAAATTAAAAAAATATGATCATTAAAACTCAATTAAAAATGTTTTGCACCGTTTATATTATAATTCCACAAAGAACGGATACATTGGACGCGTCGCGAGCTGAGACAGGAATGCGTCCTTGGTACCGTCAAAGTGGAATCCACGAGCACAAAGCTGAATGAGGTGTCGTTACCCTCGGAGTGTTCCCGTTGTCTACATGCACTGTTCGCGCTAAATATACACAAGGTATACGCGTATAAAATATTAACAACATGAAGCAAAACCACACATTGTTGAAGGATTCGCATAAATGAATAAGTAAGCTTTTAACGAGTTAGATTCATTTGAATTTCACATATGAATCAACTTAATATTATTTAATATATATATATATATATATATATAATAAGGAGGATAAACGAGCACACAGTCCACCTAATGGTAAGTGATAATGTGACCCATAGACATCTACATTTATCCTCAATTAAGAATCAAAATGCAGATGCGTTTTCACTCCTGAGGACTTAGATGGAATGCCTCGTTTCCAGTAAAAAGGTGAGTGTAGAGAAAGGGTCTCCGGTTCTCTACACTCACCATACGAAACACAAGCATTAAGCTGCTATTTTACGCTGGTATTCTGTGAGAGCGTGGTCCTAACCCCGATCGAGGCGACCCATACGTGCTGCATCCACAATATAGCTGCAGTATGGCTCTACCACGTAAATGTACGAATTTATCACAGTTATTTTCAATTATAATTAAATTTATAAGTTTTGGGTGATTCGCAGTGTTGGTCGCGAACTTATAAAATGACCAGTTTGTAAGCAGAGTCATAAATTGTGTTTTGCAAACGACGCATGGGTATTTATATACTATAATATACTTTTATACTATATACTATACTATATTAGTATATATAGTATAAATAAACAAAAAAATAACACTTAGGAGATTAAAACAAACTAAAATACACTTCGCACTTCAATAACCGTCAAACCGATTAAGGTATACAACAGGTGCACAAATATAAATATAATTTTAAAGAAAAACAAGTACATGGAATACTTCTACATCTAAGAGCAATCGTGTAAAAATGACTTAATCCTTGATAAATCATAATAAAAGTCTCCAAATTTGAATAAATTCTATATTCCATACAAAAAGGCAAATTGAAATAAAATGAATCAAAATTCAACATTGATAAAAGGAAAAACCTACTTGTAAAACTAAAAATCATATAATGATTTTATATAATGTTTCTGAAGTCGGTGCGAATGCAATGTATCGAGGTATATATAATAATATAATTAATAATTAATTAATAATTTTAGTATAATGCTAATGCTTTAGTAAATTTTATGGTAAGGAAGAGGAGCTTACTTCTGATACGGGCGCATTTCGCGTTCAAAAGAAGTCTACAATTGTATGTGTAATTGTAAAACCGTGTTTATGAATTAAAACTTTTTATTATTTTTATTATTTATTTAATATCTATAAAAGCGTAAACTTTACAGTCAACTTCAGAAGTTATTATATAAAAAAAAGCTATTGCGCTAAAAAAATATTTTTGCCCTTTCGAGTGGACTAAGCAATATCGCAAGTTCAAGGTAATCAACTGGAATGTCGTCTTTTAAATGGGACCACCTTGAGATGTCCTATTTATTAAAAATAAGCATTTAAATCGGGTCAGACGTTTCCGCGAAATCGGTGAAAATACTTATAAAACATAATATGCGTCAAGTATGGCGCCTCCTCGTACTTTTAACTTTTAAGCCGATTTATATAATAAAGTGTTTATTTTGAATATGAATTATGAATTTTGAATGTGAATTATTCAACATTAAAGTTAAAAAGTAACAAACGGTGTAAGTTTGCTTATTAAGCTATGTATTTTTAACCTTTTTGAAGGAGGTTCTCAATTAGAGTGTAGGTATGTTTTTTTTGTATGTAAATTACGTGATATCTTCGCAGATTGTGAACCAATTTTGGTGATTCTTTTTTATTTCTTTATTAATAAATAGGTTATACTTCAAGGGTGGTCCCATATAAATTTGGAGAAAAAATTCCACCCCTAAATAACTTCTTTTTCAGCAATTTGAAGTCGGTTTTTACTTTTTGTTAAAATTTATAATTATTAATTAATATTTTTACCATCGTACATTTAAAACAAATTTTAATATGTCATGTATATGCAAAGGGGAGGGATATGAAAAATCGTGACCTCTAAAAGCTAAATATATTTTACAAGTAAAACTGTGTGAAGAAACTAACCTTACACAACAGCGATATAAATAAACGTGAATTGTAACAAAAGTAAAACTGAACTCCCACGCGATGAGTCACCGGGGAAACGAGCCCACTCCCACGAGCCGGTCGCTCGCGTTGCTACCGTTGTAATATATACGTGAGGTCCGCTCATTAGCTTAAGACAATGACTTGTGAGGTTACAACTTCAAAGTTGATATCAATTAAACACAACTACACAACTTTTTAAATAATTGAGTAATTTCATATTTACCAAGTGGTGGAGGCGTTATACGTGGTAGCCATGTTGTATGGTTGTAACACGGATGGGTCGGCTCGACCGGGGAAGGACCACGCTCTCGCAGAATACCAGCGTAAAATAGCAGCTCAATGCTGCTGAGTTTCATATGGTGAGTGTAGAGAACCGAAGACTCTTTTTACTGGATACGAGGCATTCCATCTTAGTCCTCAGGGGTACACAAGCATCTGTATTTGATTATTTAATCGACGATAAATGTAGATGTCTATGGGCCACAGCATCCACTTATAATTAGGTGGTCTGTGTGTTTGTTTTTCACCATTATTCTATAAAGAAAATGTCCAACAGTAAACTTTTACGATATGATAATGAAGAAGAAGAAATAATATAATGAGTTGTACAGACTTTTTTGAAATATTTGGCATTGGACTTAAACAAGCGGTTGGAATAATTACGGCGAAAGAAACCTTAATAAACATGATAAAATATAGATTCCAATGAAAGCGGTTTACATGCACCTCTGAATATTGAAATAATATTATATACAAAACTAGCGATCCGCCTTGGCTTTCTGGATTTCGACAACAGCACCGGGTCAAATTATGAATCTAAGCCACCCTCAAATCACCTCTAAAACACACACAAAATTTAATCAAAATCGGTCCAGTCGTTTAGGAGGAGTTCAGACACATACACACGGACAGAAGAATTATACATATGAAGATAATAATAACATAGTATCCCTTTTATGTAATTTAGGATTTATTATTTTATTAATTGGGATATGTGCTTTGCTAAAATTTATACAAGCCGTTTAATTACCCCGGAAGAATTCATTTTGGAATTCTTTTTAAGAAAACTATTTCAAGCGCATACTCTGCCCCACTGAACAGACGGACTTTGTGGAAAGTAAGTTCGTTAACAGTGTGTAACACAAGGAAAGCTGGCGTGTGACAGAAAATGACAATTTGTAACACCTTCATACTTGAATAGTGTAACAGTATTCCAATAGACTCATAGTCTCGTTGTTTTAGTCTATTGCCTACGGTTTTTAAAGATACTAAATTCTATGCATAACCGAAAATAATTACTGGGAGAATATAGGTAGTGTTTTCATAATTAGGGGCGAAAAAGGGAATTAATATAATAACAATATATTTAATCCATCTATCCATTAGGATGAGTCCGTTGGGGTTGGCCATAGTTTTTTAAGAAGCCAGTTAAATTAAAACTACAAACATTAATTAACAAAAATAAACTTTTAATTAAACTTTCGAAATTAAGCTCTTAGAACATCACATAAAATATTGAACTTTAACATAATCCGTCTCATAATTTACTTTTTCTTTTCAAATCACGATTGGCCATTTTTCTCGTAGTGTCCGGTAGAGATGGCCATAGTAGCAAGGCAGAGATTGCCAGTATGTTAATCTGCATTTTAACCATTCTTTTCCTCTAATTTTTGAGTCTTAGCTCATTCTTCTATTCTGTCCACATAATAAACACTTATCATCAAACTCGGTGCAATTTTTATGTACCCACAGTTGGCATAAAATGCATTGAAGCCAGTCTTTGATTAGATGCGTTTCATAATAATTTTCTCCATTGCTTACACAGTTGTCCACTTCTCTAATTCCAGCTTCTTCATCAGACGAATCACAACATAATAATGGTTCTTCATTCTCATCATTACTTTCAGATATCTTTGTTGATAATTTTTTCCATAGTTTTAATGTAATTAGCGAGTTTCTTCTCATTCTTTGCCGAATAGAGATAATGGTCCCATGGATCCTATTTTGTCATTATTTTACTCGTATCGTCTTTCTATACTCGTTATAGAAGCGTTCTTTGGTTTTCATTTGGCATTTAAGAATAAAATACTGTAATTTATCACTAAAACATAATTAGTATAAAATCACCATAAATAAAGCAAATTATTGCAAGTAATAATAATACAACTTTCAATATTACACATTACGTATATATGGCTATGTCATACCGACCATGCATGGCCATCTCTCTAATCACCCGGGATAGATGGCCACACATTATTTGTAAAAAAATATAAACAACCCACTCGCAATTTTGCGGTTATATTAAAGTTTGAGTCATAAACTGAACACTTAACTTAAAAAAAATACTTATTTCGTATGATGCATTATTACCAAAACTTTAAAAACTTTCAGCTCCATACTTTACTTATTTTAATTACTTTTGTTTTTTTTATCGTCGAGGTTTAAGCGAAATGTCGTTCCCACGCACTGCACGAAGTGTACTAACGAGAAAGTAGTGCAATTTAGGAAGTGTGAATGTGATTTTTTTTGAGTAGTCATCTCTTCCTTACGGCCATCTCTCCCGGATTTATCTACAGCCTATAAAAGTCTACTGCTGAACATAGGTCTACCTCATAGATTGCCTCATGGAGATTTTGCCATAGTAGCCACGCTTGGCAAGCGGGTTGGCAACCGCAGTTTTATAATTTAGTTATAATTAGGAAGATGCTGCTGCCCATCTGTTTCATTTTCTCTCTGTCGCCTCTTACGACACCCACGGGTCGATATGAGGTAGTGGATATTCTTACACCGCCAGTACACGGTTAATATATTTAATACGATCTTACAATTGAAGCGAAAAATCCATAATATTATAAGTGAAGGAAGCGCTGATCTCAAAGTAGTTGTAGTATCTTCAGTGGCGGTTTTAAATTGAATAAAACTTGAATAATGGACGGTCGCGTTGAAACGATAGCAGCTAAGAATTTGCTGTGAGCACCCGGACGTCGGTGGATTATATAAATTTCATCCGATATTTTGTTGTCTTGTTATTTTTTTCTAAACATTACGTTAACCCGTTATTCAAACAGGATTTTTTTTTCTCCTGCTCATCGGATATTGTATCTTTGTACCATAGATATGGTATAGAAACATTTTTAAAGCTGATTCTCGTATTATAAACGTGAAGTAAAGTTTTCTGGGTATACAGAAGAAGGCTCCTCAAGTGATGTACTGAACTATTATTGACATCTAGTACACCCTAGGTAATAAGCGGGCTTTTCGCAATCAATTAATAAATTACAATACTTTGAATGTAATTATTACTTAAAAATTACAGTTACGTCCCACTGCTGGCCACAGACCTCTCATTTCTGAGCGGGTTTTAGGGCAAGGAAATATCCGTCGCGCTGCCCCTAAACTTCACGTCTTCGAAATATTTTGGTAAATCAGTACTTAAAATTACAATTAACAATTTCATTGGTGCCCACGGGAATCGTACCCTTGTTGCTTGCGTACTCCGAAATTGTCAGCGAGCGCTTAGCCCCTGAACTACCACGGCTCTAAGACAAGTATTAAACTAATATTATAATAATGTATTTTTATTTATAGAATTAGGGTCAATTGAGTTAATATTCCACTAAGTGGGTGCTACAGTCTTTGGACACCTGCAACAAACTTAGAACAAAGAACACAGACTACAAGTGGATTGTCACCTTTGAGGACTAAGATGGAATGCCTCGCAGCTAGTGCTTATACTGGCTCTACTCATTTTTTAATTAACCATTGAAAATTAAACAAGTGGTAAAATTAAAAGTTCTGTACAACCGACTTCAATATAAATAAAATGAGAACAGAGAAATGTAGTCGAATCAATTAAATAGGCGTTATTAAGGATAACTCAAAAACTACTGGTTAGATTTTGATCAAATTTATATGAGACCACATGAGAATCACCAGCTTTCAAATAAAATAAGAATCATCAAAATCGGTTCACCTAAAAAAAAGTTCTGAGGTAACACACATAAAAAAATACAGTCGAATTGAGTACCTCCTTCTTTTTTGGAAGTCGGTTAAAAAATTCTGTCCTATCTTCTTTGGTTTTCTCAACAAAATTCCCAAGTCGTACTTCAATGCTATGTACTCGGAAGATTTTCGTTTTATATTTCATCAAACAATTTCAATGGTACCGGCACAAAAGGATAGCTTAGGAATTTGTATATTATGGATTTTATGAAAGCTTTCAGCTCTGTACAACTACATCAAATGTCGCAAATATTAAACAAAACAGAAACCCCGATTTCCGAGCAGTTTTAATTGCATTCGTTTCTAATATCGTTACAACGCGAAATTCTGGCGAAATGAGTGTAGTTTTGGGAATCAGGCATTTGTAATTTCGCTAGTATTCACCAAAGAGCAAGTTTAGATTACTATGCACAGATGTATAGGGCAACATACTCGCAGTTTTAATTATGACGAACTTTCATTTTATGCAACTAACGGTTACAATCGTGTACATAGTTCACCTGTAAGTTAATGCTGTGTGTGGCCCGTAGACACCTACATCGGTTCTATCCTCAATTAAGAATCAAAATGCAGAATCGGTGTCATCCCAGAGGACTAAGATGGAATGCCTCGTTTTCAGTCTCCGGTCTTCGGTTCTCTACACAAACCATACAAAATACAGCAGCATTAAGCTGCTATTTCAACGTACTCTGTGCAAGCGTGGCCTTGGTTCAAGCCGACCAATTCGTGCTGCAACCATAATACGCTGCAGCTCTAGCACGTACAAAATATTGTCTAAAATAAAAGGAAAAATAATCTTTTTTATTTTATATGTGAACGGATAAATTATTAATTAAACGAGGAACCTGAGTGCAGTGATATATTATTAATATTCATCGATTAAAGTAAGCAGTTGACAATTTTTTATCAAACTGAAAATCAATCGAACTTCCAGTGCACCGAAAGGAACGTTACGAACTTATAGTAGTAAGAGGCTACAGCAGCCCATGGACACCTGCAGCCAACTTTAAACAAAGTAGGCTACAGATGCGTTGACACTCTAAAGATTAAGATGAAATGCCTCACAACCTGCAATTATACTGTTTTTTTAGGTATAGACTAATACATAAAAAATAGCAATTTTTAGGTTTAGCAAATATATAAAAAAAAAGTTTACACGCTCAGTGCAACAATCTTTATTCAATAAAAACCTCAGAAACAAAAGCGAGCAAATATTAACATTGAAATTTAATAACGCATAAGCCGCAGCATTAATATTCACACACCGCTATTTTAACGTTCGTTAAATCTAATTAACAGCTGTGCAAGCGAAAGCTGGAGGCTGCATTTATCCACCTCCAAACCACCCTCTAGAGATGGCTATGACGTAAGCAGCAAAAATAGAGAGCAACTTGGTACTGGGTGCATCGACATGTCGTGCATTCACCTTGACAGCCAGACAGTCATAATTATTATAGACGGTCTTAGACGAAACGCAGACCTTTTGTTCTTTATCGAATCGCTTGCAATCACATTTTTAATTCTATCGTATAAATTCATAAAACATAAATTTGCATAATATGAACTTTGAAAATTACTTTTTGTTTTTGGTTTTGTATTTATCATTATTGTTATCATTATGTCCCGTCACTAGTTCGATGCTAAATAAAGACCATCTCCAAAGCACGGCCACGAGCCACCTGTATATCTCATCAGGTCATTACTCCGAGCCTTTCAGCCTCATTCTCATTCTCATTGTTTTTCATCGATTCCTGGACTATATTTGTTAATCAAGGATCTACTGCAGTTAGTGTGGTAGCGGCATAAGGGAATCCGTCACCTCTTTTCGTCCCATTGGTTTTGTAAAGCGACTATGGGATATGTCAGTAAAATATTATCGCATCAGATAGATAGATAGCGGTATTAAGGTTGGCTTGGTTTGCTAAAAAAAAAGTTGACCGGCGTTACGGCGCGTAATGTAACGTGTTACACAGCGAGCGTTCCGTACAGTCAGTACGGGGAAACAAGGCGTTCGCAACGAGCAACGAGCGGCTCGCTGCGAGTGCGCCACCCCGCTGTCGGTTTTTTGGCGAATCCTTTGAGTGTTACGCGCTTTAGTCAGTGCGTGGCAGCGAATCGTCACGAGCGCAAATGGCACAGGCGTCGATTCTAGGTACTTCGGGCCTTTAGTTTATTAGATGTTAAAAGATGGGTGGGACAAAGATAAAACTCTGTTTTCATCAAAGATCCCACTACAACTTCGTCATCCGACATCTTGACTACGAGTGGCAACGAATCTGGAGCACGGGCAAGCAAAGAGTTCGAAACGAGCGTGTTACACGGATTTTAGCACACGGCGTAACGTATCATGCTTGCTGCGTATGGTACATTACGCCCCGTAACACCGGTCAGTACCCACCTTAACCATTTAATTTACGCCAGGCGTAAAATGTCCAGTCTGACGTCTGGTACTCCGATCGTCTATTCGCCTGCTAAGCGTGGCAATTAAGGCAAATTTTTCCTTTGAAGAGGCTCAATCTCTAAAGTGTATTTTGAAAGGCTAAAGATGAAGAAGAAGATGGTTTATTTATTTTTTTATAAAATTTCATACAATGATGTATAAAACAAAATATTACATATACCCACACATAAACTTGCAAATCAAAAATTATTTAATACATGCATAATTATATATAAATTATGTACATTTAAATTAATTAAATTCCATACATTATATAATTATATATTTATCTAAATAGTTACAAATGAGCTACTGAGATGATTCAGCGAGTTTATTTAAATAATGTTCGCGAACTTTCTTCTTGAATGCATAACGATTGTTAGCCGTTCTAATTTTAAGAGGGAGTGCGTTCCAGAGGATAACAGACAGCACCGTGAAGGATGAATGCAGAAAGCTAGATTTATGACAGAGACACTTAAGTAAAAGGTTATTCAAAGAACGCAGGTTTCTGTAATGTCTAGAGCAAAGGTATTAAAAGTGAGGAGTTAAATAAGAGGGCTCCCCACTTCTTTATTTATTAGGAGACATCAGAATGGAGTGTAGGGTTGTAAGTGCGCGCATAATTCGTCGCTGACGAATAGGTTGCCACTTAAATTGGGAACGATAAATAGACACATGGGCATACATACGAAGGTTCTACTGCGGATATGCTCGTTACGGATTCTATAATTTAGAGAATCTTCGAAAATAGCCCTCTCCATAGCTCGCTGAACGTCTTTGAGCTTCCACGTACGGCCAGCTGTGAAAGACCACGTCTCGGTTCTGTAAGTCATCACCATATCATTGATAGGACGAGAAGATGTATTCACGCATAAAGAAGATGAATTATTAATTTGTTTTAATTTACATACGTTTGTCTCAGAGTCAATATAATTATGTAAATATGGTTACACCGTCACTGCTCAACTTAACTTCTCGGCGGTGGACTACCGTAAAATTTTAATATTGATAAACCTTAGTGTTGGGTAAAACCACAGAATAAATAATAGTTGGTAAAACGTAGGTATAATATCACTTTTTACAATATCGCTTTTTGCAGGTAACAAAACAAAAATAGTATTCGACATACAGGTTAAAAGTAAGTCTGGAACTAGGGATCATTGAATCACAGTAATCAATTTAACACTAGCTCTCAATGAAAGCAACAATATCTACATTTCAATAAAATAAACAAAAATAGGGGGGAAAAAAATCAATCGTTCCAATCCACAAATTCGTCCCATTGAATACAACAATCGAAGCAATGGATGCGTAAGCACTTGACAGTGATTTGGACGGCAGTGATGGCCGCGTCCAATCGACAATGCCTGGATGTGATGAGTGGCACGATGGCCGATTATAAACGGTTGTATCAATAAAATGGTGAAAACAAAAGCCCGTAAAGAAATATAAGCTTTGTACAATTAACTTTTAATCGTATAAGTATAATACGTGGAGGAGCTACTCCTGCAACATGAATGGACCCGAGAGCTCCCCTTCTCCCCTTTCCGCTGCATGCATATTTGTCCAGCACGAAGTCAGCGTGCGACATTCGGTGGACAAAAAGGATCTAAATTCGATACAAATTTACCTATTATCAGGAAGATCTAAATAAAAATGTTGCCTAGAAAGAATCTAATTTTACAACAGACCATTCACAATATCGAAAAATATTATATGTTATCGATTCAAAAAAAAAAACGAGAATTCGAACATCAAAGTTGTCTCCCGGCGATTAAATTCTAATTTTTTATCTCGATTAATATAAAGTATTTTAAAACTCTATTCGAATAAGAATTTAATTAATTATTTCATGTATGTCCATATTTTTTCCGAGCATATACTATTTAAGAAGTATCAATTCTCGAGTGTCATAGTCGTGTCTAAAATAATGTAAATTTCTCGATGTAAATTTTATAGTACGCGAGCAAACCGGGTTCGATCGCCACCGGCACTTATGAAATAAATAATTTCAATTTTAAGTGCTGACTTAGGTACTACGAGCTCAGCGATGAAAGAAGAAATTGTGAGGAAATCTGCATGTCTAGATTTAATTTGAGGACATGTAAAGTCCACCAACACGCATTGCAGAAGCGCGTCTTACTGATTGCTCCATACATTATTTATGTAACTATATTGACAAAAATACTGCACTTATAAGGACGTAAATACAGGCCCCACGCTCAGGCCCCACGCATCCATTTACCATCAGGTGAACTATGTTTATTTGTCACCCTTACGAAAAATGTAGGAAGTCATGTAGATGGTTCACGTCTGTTCTTTCTGACCATCTTCAGAGAAAACTATGTTCCCCAATGGACTCGTTAATCCGGTTGGGCGTTAATCCGGAGAGTAGTGCTAGAAAAACCATTATATATAAACAATATGTACCATAAATAGGTAAAGGGAAAAACATCTCGATAGCCACATTAAGAAACGAATGGGAAATTATTCTTATGTTGATAAGAGAGACTTATTAATTACCAAAATTCAGTTATCATGTAAGCCTTACGGACAACAAAGAAAATGTTACGAAAAATAAATCCACAGAACCAAATTTATTAAGGGTCTTTTATCTACGTTTCACCGTTTTACTAATAAACACGGATTGCCTTTGCCCTTCAGCGATACTACTTAAAACAATGCAAATATTCTTTTAGTTTATTTGCTTTCGAGTGAAGTACATCTTTTGCAGAATATCAGTATTTAAACAATGAAAACGGAACGTAATTTTGTTTTCCATCGGCTATTTTTCTTTTTCCTTCTTCATTGCTATTTTCGTATTCGGATCGTGCTCCGCCATTAAAATTGTTAAGTGAAATAACATTGCGAGTAGTTTAATTAATTCTTTTTTTTTTAAATTATCAACAATTTGTTTGTTTTTTAAATAAACGTCCCCATCACGTGATTATCTCGTGTATCGTGAAGTCATTTTACAAACGTAAATTGAACATGGACAAACATCCAGACTAGAAAAAATTATTTGTAGGCCATACAAATTCTTTTTTCCGTGTTAGGTTTTGATGAGTAAGTTTGCGACTATCAAAATATGACACAAACATGGCATGCTAGTTAACACTTCTGGTAAACATTTGGTAGTATACCATTTGGCATTGATGCTACTTTGCTGTCATAAAGAAATTGACATCAGACACCCCATCAGAGTGAAATAACTAGCGATCAAATTCTTTCGTGTGCTTCTCGATCGCTTCACTTTGGTAGACGTTGGTTTATTTTGAAACACCAACCTTTATGTTTGGAATGAAGGCTCGATACAACATTCAACCGACATTATAGTATTAGTACGCCACATGTTTGTTTAACTGGACCACATTGAACATTTCTGCCATGTGAATTTAAGCAGTAGGAAAACGTATTTATTTACAAATACTTTATTAATGACCGCCAGCCCGTGCAAGTTAATCAGGTCGAAGTCTGTAATGCGCTGACAGCGTTAGACAATCCATCAACCCATTTCGGGAATTCAAAGATCTCATGTCTTCCGATAGATTATGGTATAGCCATCTCGTTTAGCGCTTACGTAAAATAACTAAAGTCGTCGAGAGCAGCGTCATTTTGCTATCGCCAATCAGACTGCTAAGCGTGGCGATTCTTGCTTGATGGTTATCCAGTAGTGAATTTTAACGAACCAATAAATATAATCGTGAAAAGGAAGTCTAGTTCGCTGATGAAAGAGTTGAGATCTGAACAGATGCCAATATCTATCAATACAGCCTCTATCGGAATGTACAACGTTCTTGGAACTTCAATAACTTTGTCTACCTGTCGACACAGAATATAGAAAATTTGTAGTTTTAGATTTTTTTTTATATACGCCTAATAATACATTGTTGCCAAATTTAAAATTTCTAAGTAACCTAGAAGTTGCCTAAGTTTTTGATGAGTGAGTGTATCAGTCAATGAGTGATAAAAATGACACGTTTCAGATTTAACAGCTCAAGAATTATTATAGGTTTATTGTAGGATTCTAGGCATTCAAAGGGTGCTTATTAGGTATGTTTAAAAAAAATTGTATAGGTCTAATCGTTTTTGTGTTAAGAGGGTTCGAAAGTGGCTCGAAATGGTTAAATATATAAACTGTCGATACGACAGTTTATATATTTAACCATTCCCCTTTTTTTCCGAACTTAGCTGACACACAGCCGTTATGAGTCTAGTTTATTTAATTATAGCCATACGTTTACATTACAATTTGTATTAATATACTATTAATAAAAAATATGAACAAAAGTTATTTCCTTTATTCCCTGCAGATTTGAAGGTTGTACAAAAAACAAAAATAGAGATTTTCTCTGTAATCGATATCCACTCTTACATCCATACGGGATAAAAAAATTACTTTATATAGGAAGCATAGACTTAGAATATACTTCCATAGACTTAGAATATAATTACGCCAGTATATTCTAAGTCTATGGAATATACTGTCTAAGTCTATGATAGGAAGTGTCCTAAATGTCAATTTACATGACACCGTCGTGACACGCCGCTTTTTAAGATTTTTATTTTTTGTTGTAAAGAAAATGCAATACAATTTACAACATAAATAAAAAAAAAATATTTAATGTAAATATTCTTAGTTTAATTCTTAGTTTATATTCCTATCGTGCATGCAAAGTTTGAAAATATAGTTTTATAGTTAAAAGATAATTAAACTTTTATTAAAAAGAAGAACTGACTTCTAAAATAAAAATAAAATAATTTCCATGTTCAGCTTTTGAAGATTAAGACATAGAAGGTTAAGACAAGAAGGATAAGACATATTGAATTGAAGAATTACGTGTAATGCCCAGACTTCAGAAGCAAAAAATGTGATAATTATATTTTTTTTAATGTTTGATTTCAATTTTACTTTTATCAAAAGTTTAAAGAGGTTTAGGTTACTTTGATAACAACTAGAATGTCATTTAAATCGATACATAATCTTCATTCCCTATTTTTCCATCCTTGCATAATATATATTTTTTTCTTTAAATTTATATGGGACCACGCCTGAAGTGTAGTATACCCTATTTAATAAAAAAAATCACTTAATTCGGTTAAGTCGTTTTTAAAAAATCGGTGGAAATACTTAAAAAAAGTACGCGTCGAATAAATCTTCTATAATAAAAATGCTCATTAAAATCGGTTCATAAACCAAGAACTTATGCCCGAATATACATAAAAAATATAAATTTTAAAGTCGTTTAAAAAAATATTAAATCCCATTTCGTAGTAGTAGTAAAACACTAGTTCACCTTAAGCCACTTTAGTACCTTGAATAAAATATCCCGAGATCGTATATTTTCATTATTTCACTTTGCAAACATAATGGAACGGCCTTGGGTTTCTTTCTTGCTTTAGTATGTTATGTATTAAAACGTTTCTATATTACGTTTTGTCCAAATCCCTCGGGGTAAAGACATGAGATCGATTGTATTTATTTTTAATGCATGTGTCATCCTCTTAATGGACTTTGCTTTCTTTTTCTTGTGAATTTGACCGGGGATTAAGGAATATACGTTTGATTTTCATAATACTGGATTTTTTACCCATTATTAGAGAGAGCTTGTCTGTAACTTACCATTGGGTGTAAGTGGTGATTTAGCCGAAGGTGGTAAAGCGCACTAAAGAAGAAGATACAGAAAACCGAACGCACATAAACTTCTTGTGATGAAACGTAATATTCACAACAGGATAGGGAACAAAGAAAAATAACTAAACTACAGTTGTCTAAATTAGATTCAAATGTATCCGATTGCTAGTTGTGCGATAAATTCATCACTTTTTTTTTTAAATTACCTGAAGTAAAGGTTCGCAAAAGACTGGTCTTACTAGATGAGTAGTAAATAGTGCAGTCAACGGATAAACTTAACTTCAAGAAGCTATCTATCGATAAGAAGTGTGAAAGGGGCTCACCGACTTATACTAATAAAACACCATCACGCAAATATTTGTAATATTTGAATATTTATTCATTTTTGTAAGTCCTTTGCAAATATTATAGACAGAAAAGATGTTTTTAAATAAGTTTTTATAAAATTTAGATAGGCAATCTAAAATAATATTTTAACAAAACAAATATATTTAATGTATTTTTTTTATTTGGTAAACTGTAGTATTATAGTATCTAAGAGGTCAAACAAATTTTCATAAAATGAAATAAGTTTTAGAAAAGATCTTTGAAGCCTTCACAAATTTGATGAAAGTCCCTCTGGCATTCGGCCAGTCTCTTCATGCATGCCGTTGCCCGGATACGATATTTAAATATCCTTCGCTATATCCTGTTTATCTTAATATCGCCTATCTCTGGAAAATACGATATTTTTGAAAGTTGCCATAGATTATAATATACTCTATTTACTTTACCAGAAGAACATAAGGATCATCGATAACATCAAATTCAAGTTAAAATAATTGTAATAGCCTATTTTTTAGCTTCTTCGTCTTTATTGTGCATAACAGATAGTTATGGCGCCACTGAGAATGGCATCTGTGTGTTATATGCAAGTTATCTTACGGTATATTTTTTTAAATTAAGCCACAATTAACACTCCATATGACATAACCAATTTCCGTGCTGCCAACGACGAGTATTCAGGCTGCTCGCGTACTAGAAAATTTAACACGAGCATTCGTACGCTGAACTACCACGAGCTTTAAGGTTCGGATACAACAAAAGCGTGTCACAAGAAGCGCGGGTTGAACAGGCCCGGAGACTTGTAACACTAGGAAGGATATGAACTAGGTCTGCACTAGATCCCGCCGGTAGATAAACCGGATAGCGTGACGTGTAGCTTGCGCAACACAGGCGCGAAATGCGTACAGGCACCCGGACTAACACCAACACGTCCCAGTGAACGCATTTCCATTGGCGGCCATTCGTCAAACGGATTGACAACGCCTGCCTGCCTAATGTCTGCTGTCTTGTGCTAAAGTCTTGTGCTGCACTACTTACGTCTCGCGCCGCTCCTAACATACCTTTTAAATATAACGAGGTATTCCATCTAAGCCCTCAGGGTTGACAACTCATCACTGTATAAAATGCTTCTGGCGTGCTTACCTTTAAATCCTCGGTGAAGAAGACAATACTTGCCAAGAGTATTTAACTGTAGACAGTTCTCTGTTAGTAAGCAAAAGAAGTAAAGTTACAGCCTATATACGTCCCACTACTGAGCTCATGCCTTCTCGCATTTCTGAGAGGGTTTTAGGGCAAGGAAAATATCCGCCGCGCTGCCCCAATGCAATTTTTAATTTCAAAGACATGCAAGTTTTCTCACGATGTTTTCCTTCCCCGCCGAGCATGTGGTAAGTTAGCACTTTAAACTGCAATTAAATATTTCGTTGGTGCCGGCGGGGATCGAACATGAGTTGCTCACGTTGCAAGCAAAAGCACTACCTAAATTGGATAGATCTTACCAATAATAACTGCATACATGTGCAAATTTATACCTGAAACAAATAATAATATTCTAATTAGTTGAAAACCCATTAAATTATCTCGCTGTTGACTTTTATAACGTACAAAGAGAAAACCGCTTCAGGATTAAAGGGAACAGTTTACAAAAAGATGCAATTTCAATCGGGAACAAATACAATCAAGCGATAACGAACTGAGTCATCAAATAAGGCAAAATTGCCGGGCTTTTATAATAAAATATTTTTTTAAAGTTATATTAAATATAATAACTTCGTTATTACTTTGTTTTGGTGTAAATTAAATAAATATAATTGAACAGATATAATGAACACAAATATAACCGCTATACACCTATAAAAACATAGGTTCTACAAACATATTCTCTTATTAAACCTTTTGACTGATGCACTTTACCATTACTGTAAAGTTAGTATGGACTCCCGCCAATCCTTCGACCTGCCCAACCTTAACCTACATACAAATTCTTAAAATAATGCTTACTATCTAGTGCGTTCTTGGATAGGTCTATGTCCAACAGTGAACTTAAACTGACGATAATGATGAAACAAAAAAACTTATATGTTCTTCTGGTTGATTCTAATCTTAACATCTTTTAAACGATTGATTGGAAGTTGTCAAGTGCACAGGTGCCACTTACTATGACGTGGGATAATAGTCAAAGCATTAGGGTAAACGATTGAAAAAAATTACTGTAACAGAACCAAACAGCACAACATTTCAGTTACCATTTATCCTTAGCTCTAAAAAATCTGGGATCGGCGAAGACAACATGACACTTAGCCCACTTAGCTGTACAGAAAAATATGACTGCCGTGGACCCACTGCAAAATTAATCAACAACGTTCCCTCTATTATTCTCTGATATAGGCAATTAAATTCTAATCGTCATCATCATCATCATCATGACAGCCCAACACAAGTTCGTGGCCTCCCCCACGGCTACTAAGCATGACCCAGAATCACCTGCATCCATCGACTTCCTGCATCTTCCACAAGTCGTCACTTCATCCAGTGGGGGACCGCCCAACACTTCGCCTACCAGTACAAGGCTGCCACTCGAGAACTCTTCCCCATCGGTAGGCAGTTCTTTAAAATTTTAAATGCTTATTTTTAATGCTGTGTGTATCTATCTTGAACTATGGCCGAACTGTTGCGAGTATAGTGAAATGAATATCAGACAAGGCAAAGGCATCGTTTGAATGTACTCACTGTAATGCTTGAATGAGCTTTGAGTGAGTGAAATACAAATGACCTAGATGTGGATACTGATATTCTCGTAGCTTAAAATGATCGCCCATGATGATTGCTTTTGAATATGTTTGTTTCATTTATAATAATCTGTTGAATATTTAAGTTAAAATATCGTGATAATCAAAACTATGAAGTTTAAGAGTATTTTTTATTGAATAAGGGTGAAAAATGAACGAGCACACAGTCAACCTGATGGTAAGTGGATACTGTGGCCCATAGACATCTACATTTGTCCTCGTATAAGAATCAAAATGCAGATGCGTTGTCATCCCTGAGGACTACGATTGAACGCCTCGTTTCCAGTAAAAAGGGTCTCAGGTTCTCTACACTCACCATACGAAACACAGAACTGCTATTTTACGCTGGTATTGTGTGATATATATATAACAGTAAGTACCTTAATATCCTCCTAGTCGTGTTTGAACATGGTGATAATTTTTGATCATTTTTTGGCTTCGAGCCCCACCAGCAGGCACTTATTTAAAAAAAAAGCATCATTAAAATTGATATTGATGGTCAAAGATAGCGTAATAAAGTATATGCCTACGATTGAATATTTTATTTTTATTTTGTAGAGGCTCCTACTGAGTATATCGATATAATTATATTATATATTTCTTTTCTTTATGAAAATCGAGTGTTTCTATCTTCATAGTAGTTATTTGATTTTAACATATAGATATTAAATATTAACAAATGGGGATTCGTTAGATTTGCCTGCGTTGTAGAAGTGACATATAATATTTGAATTTTTTTCTTTTCAGTAAACTTGTTTGGTTTTGTTATTTATTACTGTTATAACCATTGAACTTGTTTACGCAACTTTTGTTTAATAAATTGTTTGATGTTGATGTTTGATGACTTTTTACACACAAAAATATTTTATCCCAAATAATAAAATTACCCACTCCCTCTCCTTACAGTTTCCTTCCACTGCAGGCCATGGGCCATGGAAATATAGAGAAGCCCAAAATTTTACTGCCACAAATATATTACCCACCTCTGCAACGCTGCCCTAAAAATCGCACGGAGCATCCACGTTCCACCGAGACTAAATTTAGAAAAAATGTTCGTCTTTTTTTCCTCCCACATTTTTTTCTTATCACTATTACAACAAAAACCGTTACAGCTTATAAAACCCCGTTGAACGTAGGCCTCCACTATATGCCTCATAGAGGGTTTATTTGTCATAGTTGTCATAGCTTGGCAAGCGGGTTGGCAACCGCAGTTTTTTATTTTAGCCTTTATTAGGAAGACGCTGCTGCCCATCTCTTGATTTATTTCCCTCTCTCGCCTCTAGACATGAGTGATAAATAACATCACGGTGAAAAAGTTCCAAAATAACGTTGTTCCTTCGCGCCGCCACCGTACTATTTTCTCCGTTACTCCTGTCACTGATTTAACCACACAAAATGAACTACGCGTACCTTGTTACTGTGTAGCAAGGTACGTGTACCGTGGAACAATGGATCAGTCGCCTCTTACGAAACCCACGGAATGATATGAATATTCATACGCCGCCACTACACGTTAATTGATAATTTCTCAAAACATTTCATTTATCGACAAATCGTCTTGCAATCGTCGTTACTCTAGCGCTCATTGATAATTTTTTATTTTTGGATAAGAACTTAGTAATGACTAAGTTATATTTACCATCATTAAAAAATTCTCTTCTCACTCACTCACTCTTTGGCTTGACCATAGTGGTTCCGACTATGTTTGTCCAATAAAATGTCAGGGCCTGAGAGGTTAATTTAGACGACATTCTGTCATCAACATTCTGTCTGTCAGTTACCTTGAACTTGTCATATGTTCAAAGGGAAAAATAATTAAACTTTAATAAAAAGTAAAACCGATTTCAAAAACAAAATGAAAATAATTTCAACATAATAGTAACTGAATTCTGGGCTTTAAATTCTTCGATCACCATATCGTAGCAGATTTGAAGCTATTATGTGGAAACTATTTTGTTTTTATTTTAGAAGTCGGTTTTTAAAGTTCAATTATATTATATACTTAGTACATGTAAAAAAACATTTTATTACATAGTCTTTGTTCGGCAACTTGCGAAGAATTAAAAAAACTTTTAAAACTTTTTTTTCATGCACTTTTTGCAATGTACAACGGAGCGTGAGATACAACGAAACGTTTTTTTTAATATGGAAACCAGTCAGCTTAATGTCAGAGACATTATTTCTTATGTGATTTAGGCAGAATTCGAACACAAAATGTACTGGTCATTAATTCGGTGATCTCTTCGTCGTTATAAGACAGTTATACAAGTATAATAACATTAATCTGGTCATAAAATTAATGTGTCGTTCGAATACTACTGGCTCATGTTTATTTCCGATTCAAACACGATTTCACCAACGGTACTAAATAGTTAGTATCGACGTTACTTCACAAAATACACGAATAAGTTGAATTTAGGTCTTTTATTTACAATAAATAAAATTGCAGTTATAAGAACTCTTAAATCCTTATAAGTCCGTTTCTGCGCTGTTATACGCTCACTAACCTACTACCGTTTCGGAGAACCGAAAGTAGGATATTGTAACGGGTCGCATCGGTCACGGCTTTGTAATGTAATATTAGCGCGTTGAGAATACTCGATAGAGGTTTGGGAATTCGTAAACCGTTGTCTAATATCTCAGAATTATACGGAAGCCATTATGAAATTAACTTGTCTACGTCATAATATGCTTTTTATATGACTTTAATATTGCGTATCGCCAAGTATCGCTATTGTTTACAGTGCAACATCACGTTTAACAGTTGAATGGAGTAGTTACATTGTAAATTTATACGACGCGGGAAAACGTCCGTTAAAATTCATTCTAGTTCAGTTTTCGAATCTTTTTCCTTCAACTGCGATCACAATAGATCTTACTGATCGCAGTGATATTGGTGTTGTTAGATCTGCATAGCAGCTCGCTCCCTTCTGGGCTTCAGTGTCGCGAGTCTTTGACGCTGCCTTCGAGTGCGGCTGTATATTTTACATCTGACATTTACGAAACGGTATAACGCCATCTACAGAACGCTATAAAGACCTTTTGGTCTTTCCTATAATCGTTACTTATACCCATGGGACAAAATGTTGTGATGAATGCTTTTAACCCATCACCTGTCCCGTGTATTACATGTAGTTCATTGCTATTGTCTCTTACTATTGTGTCTGATAATCGGACAGTGAAAATGTTAAGTCACCAGAACAAGGCGTAAATGAACGAAGCGACGAATAAAATACTCCAAATGATAAATCTTTTGCCGTGTGATAGCAGCGTAAGAGATTCCATCACACTTTTGCTTTTCTTGGGTGTCGTAAGAGGTGACTATGGAAAATACCTAAAAGACTTTACCGAAATTATACGTTCAATAAAGTAAAAGTAGACTCCAAAGAAATTAAACGAATTAATTAATAACTCTTCTCCAGCTGTAGTGTGGAAATTTCTAAGATCTTTTGGTCTTTGCAGGCCAGCTACATTGGATTGTGGTCCTTCTCTATCACTCGATGAAATCAACCAACATTTCGCTTCTGTAAAAGCATTGGACCCTACAATTCGCTCCCAAACTATGACTTTCATTGCTTCTGTGCAAACTCCTAACATTCCTAGCTTTAATTTTTCTCCTGTTTCTCAGGATGATGTCAAAAAGTCTATCTTAGCAATCCAATCCAAGGCGGTGGGCTATGATGAGATTAGTAGACATATGGTAATATTTATACTAGAGCACCTTCTTCCGGCAATTTCCCATATTATCAATTTTTCCCTTGATTCAGGTCAGTATCCTAATCTTTGGAAGAGAGCTTTTATAAAGCCTCTCCCAAAAGTTCCTACTCCCATTCTTCCCAATCATTTTCGCCCAATATCCATTCTACCCTTTCTTTCAAAATTTTAGAAACCTGTGTTTACAAGCAAATCTCTACTTTTATTTGGAAACATAACCTACTGAGTATATTTCAGTCTGGGTTTCGCCCTGGTCATAGTACCACTACTGCTTTAATTAATGTTACTGGTAATATTAGACACGGCATGGAAAAAAAAAAGATAACAGTACTGGTACTAGTTGATTTCTCAAATGCTTTCAACACAGTTGATCATGAAATCCTCCTTTCCATACTGTCTCATCTGAATTTTGGTCCTACTACTTTGGAATGGTTTGTATCTTATATTCGCGGTCGACAGCAGTCAGTCTGTGTGGGGCAAATGACCTCAGCATGGACTGATGTGGACGCTGGTGTGCCGCAAGGCGGTATTCTTTCTCCTATAATTTTTCAATTTTTATAAACTTTATTACCTCCATCCTCGACTGCTCGTATCATTTGTACGCCGATAACCTTCAGCTTTATGTGCAAGTTGAAATTGGCGATATTCATAATGGGATCAAAAAACTTAACGACAACTTATCAGCTATCAAAGATTGGTCTACTCGTTATGGAGTTTTGGTCAATCCTTTGAAATGCCAAGCTATACTGGTGGGTAGCTCAAGGATGCTGGCTAAGATTAATCTTGCAGATTTACCTCCTATTTATTATGATAATATTATAATTCCGTTCAGTAATTCTGTTAAAATCTTGGCCTACACATCGACAGCACTTTTAATTGGAGAACCCAGGTTTCAGAAGTGAGTCGTAAAGTCATTGCCACGTTATGCTCTCTGTATCGTTTAAAACATTTTATTCCACAAAATCTAAGATTATGCTTGTCCAATCGCTCATTTTACCCATAATTGATTATGCAGATGTGTTACCCAGATCTGTCCCAAGATCTTCTGAACAAGCTGGAACGCCTTCTTAATAACTGTATAAGATTTATTTTTGGCTTCGTAAGTATGACCATATTTCGCAATGTAGATCTAAGCTAAATTGGCTTACTATCCGTCAGAGGCGCAATTCCAGAATATTGCTTGTTCTTTTTCCATTTTAAATGACCCATCTTCGCCTTCTTATCTTAAGAGTAATTTAACTATCTCTCCTCATCTCATGATAGGTTCTACGTTCTTCTTCTAACAACAAAATCTGTATTCCTGTTCACTTCACTGAGTTCTATGGTAACTCCTTCACTGTTCAGGCTACACGCCTTTGGAACTCCTTGCCCGATGACATCAGAAAAGCGCCCAATAAGTACGCTTTTAAAAAATTGGTCCGTAATCATCTATTGAAGACAACGCATTTTACATGATTCATCCATTTAGTATGTATTGCTTAACAGACGTATATATTCATAGTTATTTGTATGTACTAATTATATATGTATTTAAATATGTATATTGGTATGTATATATTTGTATACATATGTCATATATTTGTATATATGTATGTATAGGTCATATATGTATAGTTTATTTATTAGTAAAATGTATATATTATGTAGTTAATTATCATTTGTGTAGTGTTATTTTATTCTATATTGCTACACCTACGTCAAATTCTCACCACTCCATGGGTTGACTGGTAGAGAATGCCTCAAGGCATTAAGTCCGCCCTTTGTATTCTTTTATTTTTAAGGAATGCAATAAAGAATAAATAAATAAATAAATAAATAAATAATTCCACAATATAAAGTCGGAAGCACCAAATTCAGAATGAGGAATTATTTAATTTATTAGAGCGTCTTGAGTGAACTTAGGATCAAGGTAACAAGGTAACTAAATTTTTGTCTTTACCACCCTTAGGGGTGGAATCTTAACTCTTAATTAATAATGGGACTAATAACTAAAGTGTAAAAACTTATTTGATAAGATAAATCATCAATATCGGTTCACAATTGACGAAAATACCGCCTCACTTTTATACAAAAGCAAACAGTCGAATTGATAACCTCCTTGTTAGGAATCGTCCAAAGAGACTTCCTATAGATGCCGGTATGACCATCTCGTATATTATGCCAGATTTAACCCTGACTGATTCCCTAACCGGCGACGTGGAGCATCGTTAAAGGTGAGAGACGTCTGGTACTGCGATCGACAGACAATCCGCCTACGAAGCGCGGCGAGACCGGGAGATGACAAATTTCAATAGAATTTTAAGTTCTGATGAAGAAGAAGAAGAAATGTTGAACATGTTATTTTTCCTTTTTTACTATCCAATCACAAAGTTACCTTTCCAAGCAAAGAGGTGACATAACAATAAAATAATTTTATCACCGCAATTCGACTATAGGAATATAGTAAAGATAGCGGCGGTTGACCCAAATATTATATACTGTTTAGATAAGGTTTTATTATCTAATCTGCAAAATTATTGCATTATCTTTGTAAATAAAGATTTTAAGTATGATTTTTTTAAGTATCGTTGGTGCGTCTGAAGGTAATCGTGTGATATTTAGAAAATGTATTTGTTTTGTGGAGACGATTGTTCATAGCTTTTGTTAGGATCCGATAGGTGGCTCTTTTATCAAACTACTAACAAATTCTCGTTTTCAATTTTGTTGGCGGTCTGGTAAGCAGCGTGGGAAGCCTTCTTTTTCTCCTCAGTGAAGTGCTTCATGGCATCATAGGCATATTCAAAGAAATTGTCTGTGTCCTTTTGGTCACTACTGGGAGAATTAGGCCTAGTAACAAATTGTACGACTTTCCAGGTGATAACGTCTCCAATACGTCGGCCTTGCATTATCCTGGCTTACGAGAACAGAGGCTTGTTATGGATCAAAATGGCTCATATTCAGTGTAATTATATTGGTTGTATATCAAAATAGAAAATCACAAATTCTAGACCCGTTGATGAACCATTACCATTTATTTATCTGAAATTTTATATTTATACCAGCCTGGAATAAATTCGGAGTAAAACTCATGACGCCATCTACCGGAAAGAGCAGAACAAAATCTACCGGGACAGCTAGTGTTGCTAGTGAGACGCCAACTTTTTCTTTTTTTATATTTGCTTTTTTAAAAAAGCAATTTATTATTATTAATCCAATGTTTGAAAATTAATTAAACTTGGAAATTTGGAAGCAATTATATTGATAATGCGGCACTCACTGGAGATACGAAACCGAAACTAAATTATGTGATGAAATACGACGGGGAATGTTAGAAATCTCATTTCCTTAGACAGGTGACGGTAAATTCAGTGAAATAATAATTTAAAAGGTTTAGAAGGAATTTACAGAATTATACCGGCTCTCTATGTGCTTCAGACCGGAACCGCAAATGCAGCGCTGCTGCTTGGTGGCAGATATAGGTAATAGCCACTTACCTACCCAGAGAGACTACTACGGAGAAAATAATCCCACAATATGTTATGCCTTTACTTCGTCTATGTGCTTACCAATCCGTTGTAATAATGCAACCAACCCTTTAAATAAAAGGCACCCCTAATGGCACATACGTGGAAAAGTCTTTGTCCAACTGTGGAGTTAAAATGGTTGATAAAGCCAGATGAAAATACCGATACCGGCAACGGGGCGAGACGTCCAGTACTGCATTTTCTAAACGTAGCGCGTTTAGACAGACATTTCTTCCTATGATAGGAGAGACCCATGTTCAGCACAGTACGTTTACAGGCTGATGAAACGGATGACGAGCAAATTGTTAATATACGAACTTATAGACAACTTTTTACTGCAAACGAGACATTAGTCCTCAGGGGTGACAACGCATCTGTATTTTGGTTCCTAATCGAGAATAGATATAGATGTCAGTGGGTCACAGCAACCATTAGATGGGACTGTGTGGACGTTCGCCCTTATTATTATTGAAAGCTCTTTTAAAATAAAGAAAACAAACCTAAAATATCGATAATGATTTTTTATATTTACGCGAACACTACACATTAAATGAAAGTAATATTTACGGATTCTATCGCGTTTAATTTAAAATAAAAATAGTTTCATCTAAAATATCGATATCAAAACGACACTAAACTCCAACAATGGAGTTTTGATGAAAACTCGCTCGGAAACGGATTGTACTGCCGAATATTGAGCCAATTTTCCCTCATTTGTCAACCGACGACCGTACCTAGTATATAGTACCTAGTATCTATCACCGTTGCCAGTCAGACGTTGCGATATTCGGTATGCTACTTGCATCTCATTCATCCATCTGTTATAGCGTATAAATGTCCACTGCTGAATATAGGCTTCCGCCATAGATAGCCTAATAGGGAGGATTTAGTCATAGTTGCCACGCTTGGCAGGCGAGTTGGCAACCGCAGTTATTTATTATTTTGAGTTATCAGAAATATGCTGCTGCTGCTTGTATAACATATGTACTTGTATATTGTACTATGTATAACAAGAGTCTTGTATCGTGTATCATACAGAGGAGACTTTCGGAAAGTATTTTGCAAGGCAAAAGCGATGCCGTAATGCCGAACATGCTTAGAAGACTGAACATTTATTTATTTTTAGCTCGAACAAGGCATAGCCCGTGTAACGGCTCATTTGGTTAACTGGAGCGCGGGTATTCTAATTATTTAATGATTATACCTTGTATATATTACATTTAACGTTCTATGATTTATAAGACGCATCAAGTAAAACAATATTTTGGAAAATGAAAAAAATCTAAGGCAAAAGACTAAGCACTATCCATCCATTTATTCATCCATCCTCCATCAATCCATTACAGCCTGTAAAAGTAGTCTACTGCTGAACATAGGCCTCCCCATAGATTTTGGACAATATGGAGTTGTAGATATTCTTACACCGCTTCTACACGGTTGCACACAGTTAGTAAGATATATTATTTACTTAATAATACTGGTAATGCTATTAACACTAACACCATGCTTAAATGCTCGAACTAGGCCTACTTCACGACTAGAGTTGAACGGCGGATTCAAACCCTTGAACCCGAGGTTGATTTAAAATCTAACATTTAGAAGAGGTACGCAAATTTTATGTATAAGTAAATAACTGTATATGCCATATTTTTAAAGAATTGTCTTGTAATGCCAAATTGAAGTCCGTAGTCTCTGCCTACCCCTGCGAGTGACAGGCGTGAGTCTTTATGTTATGTCATGTAAATCATATGATACAGTCTTTGATATATATGTACCACGTAATCTGATTTCGCATTCCGAATATTCACTATGTTCAACTGCAGTTCAGTACTGCAATCCGTACACCTTACTTTAGTGTCATTTACTGTGGCTTCAATATTCATGCAGGTGAGCGTTATATAATAATACGAGATTTCAAATTAAAGTTTAAACCTTACGTAAATAACAATTCAGTAGTCAAGTAAGTAAAATTTTTGTTGTTCAAGTGAATAAATAGGTAATAATATCGTAATATTTTACTATCTACTGCGCATGCGCGAAGACAATGTAGTAGCGCATATTTTGTTCGAATAGCTTCTAGTACGTAGTAATATATAACTCAATGGATACAGTCAAACAGGTTGATATCTAAAAGGTAGCTCTTTTTTAATTTTGATGTTTTATTATAACAATTTTTGCTAGTAAATTAAATAAGAATACATGTGGATACCAGAATTTGTTAAGTAGTAGTAATCGTGTATTTTATTCGGTCACTTTCAAAAATCAATTTCAAAACTTTCGAAACGCCAATTTATATAGGCTGAATATTTATTTACGTAATTTAAAAATATGTTTATTACCGAAAGCACATGAGTAAAGAAACCGTACCGCCGAAAGTAAGCCATGTAGTGGCGGTGTAAGAATATCCACTAACCCATATCACACCGTGGGTGTTGTAAAAGGCGATAGAGAAGGTGATCTAGGAAATGCGCGAAATCTTCCTGATGTAAACAGCTGAGTAAAAAAACTGCGGTTGTCAACCCGCTTGCCAAGCGTGGAAACTATAACAAATAATAATAATAATGTCCTCCAGACCGAATTTCGGTCACGGCGGCCAGCCACAACGGAGACTAGCCATCGGCGCAGGGCAGGATTATAGTGCCCAAGTGTATGCGCAAGCACAGGTGCACTCTCTATTCCCTCACTCTCATAGTCCGATGGGACAGTAAACCGACACGACCGGAGAGAGATCAGGCGCAGGACCAATAGCTTTACGTGCTTTCCGAGGCACGGGGGTGAGACACCGCCAACTTCCTGACTCCGGGCAGCTACTGAGAATTTCTTGATGGAAAAGCTCAATAACTGTTTTTTTTTGCCCGACCCGGGATTCGAACCCAGGACCTCATGATCAGCAGTCGCACTACTACAACCACTAGACCAACGAGGCAGTCAAATATACCCCCTATGAAATCTATGGGGAGACCTATGTTCAGCAGTGGACTTTTGATAGTCTGTAATGGTACCGAAAGTTGTTGACGCAGGTTGATATAATTATTATGAAATATATAATAGGTATCTAATAGTTACGTTCTAAATGGAATGGATAGTATCTAGATATTTCATATTTCGCGTGTAATGTGCGGCGTAATCTGAGATACACGCGTCAACAGATTTAATGCAATTATTACGAGCATGTCACTCACAGGCTCCTACAGCTACGCTCTCACGGCGCTCATTTAATTAAAATATCCGTTAATGGTACCGATGTTCTACACACTAACTCCTCTCAGAATTTCGCAGATTTATGGTCAACAGCATAACGGAACTATAGTGAGACAAAGGTGACAAAAGAAAAGTTGGGAATTTTATTTCGTTCGCGAAAAGAACTTGATCCATCTTACAACTATCGCCAAAAAACCGTTGCAAATTTCTGATAACTAGATCGATGTCGCGATGTATAAAAAAATTAACGAACAATCATTAAAATAAGCAGAACGCGACGGAGGCGTCCGTTCAAACAATACCAGCGGAGTACTGTAGGAGGTTCTCATTTATTTTTTCCCGGTGACACTTTGCTTACAACAAAACATCTGTTTAGTGAACTGTGAATGAAAAAACCGAAGAACGTGCCACTCCCAGCTGTAATGAAAGGGAATAGCTACACGTAGCGCGACTGAAAAATTAGTTTCCGTTGTTAAACGACACAACGTCGCTTAGTTCTTATTGGACAATATCAGTGTGCACTGTCCCTAACTTTAAAAGGTACTGGGGCAAAATGAGGTACTTATTTTGACCAAATTAACCGAGCAAGGCGCAATATTAGACAAAGCTTTTGTTACAAAATAGATTTGCGTCAAGCCATGTACTAAAAACAATTGACCAAGTTATGATATCTTATATTTACGCGATTAGTATACATAAAATTCATCAGACTAAGTTCAATTCAACAAGTGGTGATGGTTTCTACTGTTAAAAAATTAGAATCTGTTAATAAAGTTACCAAGTCGGAGTATGGAATATTTTACATTGTAAAAAAACCGGTTGCAACGGATACGCAGAAAGCAGACGGAAGTTGTTGAAAGCAAATTGCAGGAATGGGATGGGCTGAGCTGGATCGCGACAACCCGAAGAGAATTCGCATTGATCGAACATTACCTAATAAATATAAAGATGAAATTATCATCCGATTGGGATGAGAAATGCTTACTAATTTAAATAAATTAGTCACGTGCCTCAGTAATGGCAATTTTGCTCCAATTTGTGATATCAGTTTCGTAGTAAACTATAATAACTACACATTTATATTACATAAACGTAGGTAGCGTCATAATACATAATGTAGGAATTATACATATTCATAAATATAATTTTGTATACATATGTAATTTAGACACAGGAACCGACACAACCCAAGTAACTTAAACTGGCAACGGGACGGCTATATAGCTGGAAGGTCGGTTCTTCGAGCTTTAACCGATAGGGAAAAAGATTCTCGGGTGGCCTCGTACTACTGGTATTTAGCGAAGTGTAGAGCGGATCCCCACTAGATGAAGTGACGACCTAGTAAGAGATGCAGGAAGTCGACGGATGCAGATGGCTCAGGACCGTGCTTTGTGGCATTCCTAGGCGAAGGCCTATGTTAAGCAGTGGACTTTTGAAAGGCGAAGGGCTGTAATAATGATAATGATATAATTTTGTAAAGTACTACTTTTGTAAGGTACTACTCGCTGGCTGACGCATATCTTATGTTATCTATATTATTCGCCTAGATTCGCAGAAAATTGTAAAATGTCTCACTCTCACGATGGTAAAATAAACGCAGGTATGGGTCACTTCGAACTAAATGTAGTGATTCATATACTCTTGCCTTGAAAATAAAGCTCTGACGACGTAAGTTTTAGAAATTTTATTTTTAAACAGCATTAATAAATGCATTATAATATTTCTAACGTAAACAACATAGTAACGTAAAGTCAAACACAAGTATAATGATCTTAGGATGAACATACAAACAACTTTTCCTTAAATACAATAAATCTTAAAATATTGAACATCCAAACAAAGCTGTGAGGTTTGGTAAATAAATAACATTTATAATAGCAAAAAAAAATACTAAAACTTTTTTTTATTCAGTACAGTATGTAATCATTCACTTTTATCGAAAATTATTTGTTGGTATTTTAAGCCCATTTGTTATTTGTAATCACTTTTATCGAAAATTATTTGTTATTTGTTGGTATATTAAGCCTATTTGTTATTTGTAATCACTTTTATCGAAAATTATTTGTTATTTGTTGGTATATTAAGCCTATTTGTTATTTAGAGTTCTATGCTCATATTATAAACTAGCTGTCCCCCACGACTTCACCCGCGTGGAATTTACTACGATTTCATGGGTTTAAATTTTTTTGCGCGGAACCCTAATCTTTATCTAAAATGAAATCTATCGTATCCTAAGTTACTCCTTATAATATCGGCTATCTGCCAGTGAAAATCCCGTCACAATCGGTCCAGCCGTTTCGGAAATTAGCCGGAACAAACAGACAGACAGGCAGACAGACAAAAATTTTGAAAATTGTTTTTTTGTTATTAGTACCGTATATACTTTTATATGCATTTAGTAAAAAGCTGTTATTTTAACTTTACAAACAGACACTTCAATTTTATTTATTTGTATATCGATATAGATAAATAGCAATTCTCACTTGCTGACAACCCTAACGTGTTCCTTAACGAACTGTCGTAACGTGTAATTGTGGAATTATCAGTTTTGGATTAAACAACCGTATAATTGGCAACAGCGAAGCTGTCATGTGTATTATGAGGATTCTATAGAAAAAAAGAACTTTAAGCCGACATATTTAAATGTCTGGGACTTTCAAATCTCTCTTTACAATATTTTTCTGGCGTCCAACAGAAAAACCGCTCAAGTAGGTGTTCAAGAAAAAAAGTAACAAAATCAGAAATTTAAACATCAACATCATCATCATAATCATCATTACTGTCCTCAACAAATTATGATGTACTTCATCAAATTTCACAACACAGTTTCACAAAATTTGCAATCAGTTTCTAATGGGAGATGGAATTTGATTCCTACCTCACTCTACGTGGTATAAGTCAGCGACTAAGATAGCGGGAAATCCACTGAACCCAAATTACACGGATGGTGAGGGGGGGGTAGCATTACAAGTGTGTTAGTATCTACTCTGTGATAATCAACCAAAAACGCTTAGCTTCGGCCTATGGCCGCGGCGCTGCGGGATGTGAGTTCGAATCCCGTACGGAACAAGTTTGTATGACCTACGCATAATTATTCCGAGTATGCATGTGTGTCATGATTATACACATAATCATGACACACATGCAGACATTAAAGCCTCTTTGATACAGTAGAAAATACTAACAAAATTTTATTTAGCTTAACGTTTCTATTATAACAAATATAACCTTACCTAATTAGTTAGTAAGCTTATATTTTTGTTATATTAAAAAAGTAGTGACTTAAAGGAACCTGTTTGATATGTTGTGTGTGTGTTTTTTTATATGATAAGGGTGACAAACGGACACACAGTCCACTTGATGGTTAGTGGTTGCTGTGGCCCATTAACATCTACATCTATCCTCGATTACGTATCAAAATGCAGATGCGTTGTCACCCGTGAGGACTAAGATGGAATGCCTCTGCTGCTGCTGCTGCTGCATGTTGAATAGCTGCAGCATGGCTCTACCACGTTTGAAATGTGTGTTTTATCACTCCAGTTTTTTTTTCATATTTAAAACAATTATATATCAGAGAACTTTAGAAAACACACTTAAGTATTAACTAAAAATGTAAATCAACTTAAAATAAAAAATAACACAAAAATAGTCTTTGGAAATAATGAAACTATAATTCTGATGGAGAAAATGTCCCAGTTTAATGTTTGCAACTTTTTTTAAGTGCGACCACTTATTTTTAACCAATCTCCAAAACTACAGAACAAATAGACATAAAATAGTTCAACATTGATTCATAGTAAGATTGCATAAACCTTTTAGATTTGTAAGAGATCCGAAGTCCACGCGAAAACGTTACGGCCAGCCTTTTAATATACCATGTCTAAAAGGATTTTGGGACAGCGTAAGTTTGGTTCCAAAATGTAATTCGAAGTGAAGGTTGTATTGTATCCAAGGCTTAGGACGTAAGCTGCGAAGTGTATCACGCACCGATGTCATATTTCACGGGAAACATCGCGGCGTGTTTTCTCAGACCTTTGTAAATCTCTCGGGTTTGTTTTTAGGCGCTACATCGGGTTGTGTTTTGCGTGTGTTGATTTTGCGACAGTTTTTCTAACGTACTTTCGACACATTTCATATGTATCCCTTAAAAATAGCTTCCAATATTTTCTTACCTAAAAATGTAGATTTTTATTATTTCAAGTTAATCTGGGCGGCAACATCGGCATCAAGAGTCGAATAAAAGGAAATGCCTAAAACAAATTATTCAATAGCAATCTGATATGACAAATCTAATAACCACCTATAATGTTAATTTACCTATATAAATCATCTATAATATGGCAAAACATATTGGATTGTAAGGAAACCTGCATGTCTGAAACATCTAATATTCGAGAACATGTGAAGTCCGCTAAATTTTACTGGAGCATTTTCATAACCCTTTAAGAAATAAGAAGTAAATAGAAATAGCCTTGAAAGGAGTTTCTAGTGCTATTCTGATAAAGTATGACCATTATAGTGTAATTAATATTAAGTTTGAACCTAAGTGTAGTACGATATGTTTACAATTTTAAGTTTAAAATGTTTTCTATTTTAAGTTTAAAAAGATTAGAATATTATTATATTATACAGCAGATACCTGGTATGTAAGTGGGTGATGTATTCGCCAACAAACTGCCTTGCAGTTTCACGAAAGAAGCTTAAATTACAACTTGACTTGACTGTACGGGGAGCGCGGTTCAGTGCGTGCATCAGAATATTATGATGTACATTATAATATTTATTATGATATGTTTGTTGATGGCATCGGTATACGGTAAAGCTGTATAGCTTATGTTTATACCGTGAAATATCAATTTAAATAGTGTAAAATTATTATCAAATAAATAGAAAAAAAAATACTGATTTTTTTAGGAAAAAAAAAATAGGAAGCCTGTCTGTGCCCAGCTGTGGGTCGTATATAGGTTTTTTTATTTACATTGCTTATGTGTGTATATACGCTAGTGACGGGGTGAAAACTTAAACAAGTCTGTCCAATGGTGACAATAAAGGTAAATCCTATTGGCAGAGAATTACGTGGAAGTGATGGCCTGTTGAAGCACTTTATGGCTTCTGTAAGAATGGTTTGGATCGACCGCGAAAGGAACTCGCACAGAACACTAGCGTGAAATTTTAGTTTAATGCTGCTGTGTTTCGTATCTGAATGACGAAAGCCGGAGACGCTTTTAACTGGTAACGAGGCAGTCCATCTTAGTCTTGAGGGGCGCCCACGCAACTGTTTTGATTCTTAGTCGAGAATAGCCGGGCCCCAGCATACACTTATCGATTTGTATGCTCGTTTGTCATCTTACTTTTTTTAAAGGGTATACCCGACAGTGAACTACTTAAGATTCGAATGGGCCCACGCACCTCCACTAAGCCATGCGATCCCTTGCCGCAACAATACAGATTATGTCATGTATTCGGAGATATCGCCGTAAGAGGATCGGTCAGATAGATAGGCTCTAAATACGAACTAGTCAAAAATAAAGGCCTTAAAACGTTATATACAAATTTATATTTGAGAATGAATTCGTATGTTATTCATTCTTAAATATAAATATGTATGCGCAGTTTATTAGAGCTGGTTCATAAAATTTATTTTGTGATAAAACAACACGAACCGCCTTGTTTTTCGTTTGTTTAAAGTTGGGGCACACATTCTCAGTCCGTTTGTATTAGATCCATGAATACGTTAGTTATTTAAATTGGATTACAAATGTTATTTCAGTAAACTCATACAATATGATAAACTGTACTGTACTGTCTGTTAGATTCTGGGTTCTGTTTTTTGTCTTCTTTAAATGGAATTGTAATCTTTTACTTAGGTCAATATGATAGAAAAAGCGAATTGCTCGCTACGCATAAGCTGCTTTAGGTTTGTATAGTCGTTTTAGTGTTCTTTATTTTTATTTGTTTTTTTATAAAAATTTTAATAATTTTATAATTTTAATAATATTATTAACACTTCTACTCTACCAATTCATCAATTTTGGTTAGTTTGAGTCCAGGGCCAAAGCAGCCGAAAGGAAACTAAGTGTCCACGCAATGGTGCAGCGGTACTACACGCCGGTACAACTTCTGACCCTACATAAAGCGGAAGTCCGTTCTTGCATCAAGAACCGCTATCACATATGGGCCCGGTGATTCAAAATGCCACCTATCAGCGCTTGACTCAGTGGAGAGGCGTGCTAAGAGGCTTATTGGAGACCTTGATTTGGATGGAACCGATCTTGTCAGCTTCAAGTACTGGCAATGAGTAGCCAGCCTCTCGGTATTCTATAGGATGCATTTCGGAGAGTGTGCGCAGGAATTACACGCCTTTATTCCTCCCTCCTTTTTCCACCATCGGACAACCAGCGGTCACCGGTCCTTCAACCCTTTGTTGTGGATATACCACGACACCATTTTTCGTAACGCGCACGGTAAAGGAGATGAGTTATTCCGTGCGGTTACAATCTGGGTGTTTTTAAAGCTAGAATTAATAGGCTTTTGTCATGCTAAAATACCATAAAATACATGTGTGATATACCATCTAGGGCTTCATCACCACTTACCATCGGTAAGACTGTAGTCAAGCACTAGCTTATAAAAAGTAAAAAAAATAACCGACATTAGTCGAATAGCGAATAAAACCTGAAGATTTCTTATATTTGTCTGTCTGCGCCCTTTACCATACCATACTGTCACCGAGCTCGCATTATATTAAAAAAATATGTTTGTCCTTTTCGACTTAGGTGTCTATGAAGCAAAAGTGAAACAGGTTTTTATTTATCTATGCAAGTTCACGTCACTATTACTATTCGGGCTACATAGCCTCTTTTGTTACTATATGCTAGTCTCTCTTTTTCTTTATCGGCCCGTAAAGCTGACGGCCGGACACGTGCCTCTAAGGCTGTAGAGAG
The DNA here is from genome assembly GCA_029286625.1 of Parnassius orleans. Lineage (NCBI taxonomy): Eukaryota > Metazoa > Arthropoda > Insecta > Lepidoptera > Papilionidae > Parnassius > Parnassius orleans. The sequence continues at coordinate 5,876,345 of JAGSMP010000036.1, forward strand.
GATTTGCCTTAATCGAGACGCGTATAGGCGACGCGAAACATACCGAGTACTACAGGCCGCCGAAAAAGATAAGCCAATTTATACCATCTGTCAAGTGTAATATCCCTATATAAGATGGCGGATTGTACAAGCTTGTTTGCGAATATGGTCTCTCTTACATAGGGAACAAAAAGCTCTGTAAAAACCCACATGAAGAACATGTAGCTGACGTGAAGCACCAACGCTCCGGGAAGTCTGCAGTATGAGAACATGTTTAAGACCGTCCCCGCCACCACAAATCCTCGCAAAAGAACTCCGATTCCTACCGAGGATGATACACAGAACCAGACGTCTCACAACTTTGACGCTGCGGCCTGTCGCCGGTCTAAGTATTTAACCCCAGACGAAAAAGAGGTGTGTTATATGTTTAACGTGTTTATCTGTGTGTCTGTGTATCTGTGTGTCTGTCTGTGGCATCATAGCTCCCATACGGATGAACCAATTTAGATTAAGTTTTTTTTTTTGCTTGGAAGGAGACTTGATCGAGATTGTTTTAGCTATGATTCAAGAAAATCTTTTCAGCCGTTTAAAGACCATCAGATCTTTTTGCTTTGGGGTTTTTTAAAATTTTTAATTTAAGTTATTTACGTCTGATGCAAACGAGATAGTTAAACCGACATGTATCGGAAGAAAGTTATTTTTCTGATAGTTCCCATAGTCACCTCTTACGACACCCACGCAACGAAATGGGGTGATGGATCTTCTTTCACTGTCACCATGCAGTTAACGCGCCACCACACGGCTAACGTCCCCACTACATGGCTGACGCCGCCTACATAATACATATGGCTGCAAGCTACCCTCACACTACCTTGATTTAAAAAAAAACGGTAGATATCATAGTTGTTGAAATCATTCAAAAGAACAGCATCATCATCATCAATCATGTCAACAATTAAACGAACAATTGCTGTATATAAAAGAAACAATTAAATAAACGCTGTGAAAATTTCACATTATTCATAGTCATACCTTTTTTATGTCTGCGAGTGATTCGGCTTTAATGTCTGTTTGAGGTAATATTCCTTTTAAACAATGAAAAGCTTTTGATTCAACTGCTGTATGAATAATTCACGATCCGACAAAAAAAAACTATCCGGGCGCAATTACTTCGTGAGTGTGAAAAAGCTTTCAACTCTGATATTAAGTAGGGTTTCATCTTTTTTATTAAATATATAAAAGGAAGGAAACGGCCTACGTACCTTCAAATGCTACGTCCGTGCTTGTTTTCTTGTTAGAGGAATTTTGGAAACCATCTTTATGAAATTATTGTGAAAATTGCATCAAAATTCATCAAGAAATTTAAAGATTTTGAAAGAATACACTGATAATTATGCGTCTGTTTTATTCTTTTAAATCAGAATTAGGGTAATTCAACGCTACAAGATATATCCACACCTAAAACGTACATATGTAAGTGACATTTTTTGTCCGCTTGCGTGAACATCGAATCCCTTAACACCATTTGGCCTAGTCATTTGAAAAATCCAATAAGTATGCGGTCCGCCCGCGTCATTCTCGTATCGTAAATTCGGTCGGAAATTCACGCAGTTTTCTGCCTACTGAGCTGACGTTGCTAGCTCTCGTCACTATGATAATAAAACATTAAAGACGTAAATTCTAATATAAAAAAAATATTTTAACGTAGTAATATATAGATAAATATTTATACGTGGTAGAGCCATGCTGCAGCTATATTAATTGTAAAGTTGTAGCACGAACGGGTGGGAAGGACCACGCTCTCACAGAATAAGTACCAGCGTGAGTGTAGAGAACCGGAGACCCTTTTTACTGGAAAAGAGGCATTCCATCTTATTCCTCACGGCTGACAACGCATCTGCATTTTGATTCGCAAACGAGGATAGATGTAGATGTATATAAGCCACAGCAACCACTTACCATCAGGTGAACTGTGTGCTCGCTTGTCACCCTTATCCTATTAAAAAAAATGATTTACTTGTATTTAATGGAACTCAATTTATTTTTTACAAATTGAAGTAACGAACGAACTTACAGTGTGATGGTAAGTGGCTACTACAGCCCAAAGACACCTGCAACCAAGCTCAAACAAAGGAGCAAATACAAAAGCGTTATCACTTCTAAGGACTAACATGGGAAGCCTCACAGCCTGTAATTATACTGGCTTCTAAACTCTTCAGACCAGAACACTGCAATGCGCGCACTACTGCTTGACGGCAGACAAAAGGATATCTATCCAGACGGACTGATAGGCAAAAAAGGAGCCCTACCTCCCAGTAAATGTATTTTTGTTAACGCGTTATAATATTTTTCACACTTCATTTATAACTAACTTCATCATCATCATCATTACAGCCCTTCACAAGTCCACTACTGAACATACGAGGGCGACACTGAAAGTTTTTAGAACTGGCCACTTGTAAACGATATAATAAAAAAATAAGTTCTAATTTTGAAAATGGAACTCTTTGCCAATATTATTGTGTATGTATTTTATTAATTTGTCATTTGTTTACGATTTAGCAGCAAATTGAAAATTGTCTGTGTCACGTCAGCAGGAATTTAACGCGAGAAAATTTTCGTAGAATAAATAATAGAATAATAGAATAAGTATTTATACTTTCGATGTCATTTAAGTCAACAAGAAAGTTATGATAGACTTCGATTGGCCTTTCACGATGAAGCCCATATCGTGCCACTGTTTACAACTGGTTTAATGAGTTTAAACGTGGTCGCACTAATCTCACCGATGATCTGCGTGAGGAACAGCCTTCTACGGCGACGACTAAAGATAACATCAGTGTTGTGCGGCGTATGATAGAGACTGACAAAAGAGTGACTTATCAGCAGATTCGGACAAGCTTAGGCATCGGTATGAGTCAAATGCACAAAATCCTTCATGAACATTTAGCGGTCAGGAAGCTTTGTGCCCGGTGGATACCTCATAATTTGACAGAGTCCCAAAAACTCCGTCGTGTTGATTGGTATCGTGAAATGGTTCAAAGATTTAACGGAGGTGACTCAAATGCTGTGTTCGACATACTTACGGGTGACGAAAGTTGGATTTATTGTTATGATCCTGAAACTAAGAGACAGTCTGCTGTCTGGGTGTTTCCTTCCGAGGAGTTGCCAACTAAAGTGAAGAGAGGTCGAAGCGTGGGAAAAAAGATGGTGGCCTCGTTCTTCGGAAGGACAGGTTATTACGCAACAATTGTTTTAGAGGATCGAAAAACAGTTACTGCAGAGTGGTACACTAACAATTGTTTGCCACTTGTCTTGGAAAAAGTTGGGGAGAAACGAAAGAAGGATCGTCCTTCACCACGACAACGCCTCGTCGCACACCGCCAAGCAAACAATCGACTACTTGGCGACGTCAAACGTGGAATTACTAGATCACCCGCCCTATAGCCCCCACCTCGCACCTTGCGATTTTTATTTATTTCCGAAAATAAAAGAAAAACTTCGAGGAAAACGTTTTATGGACGCCGAGGTAGCAGTGGCTGCGTTTCAAAATGCCGTCGAAGAGAACCCTAAGGATGAGTGGGCAAAGTGCTTTTCTCAGTGGTTCCATCGGATGCAGCGATGTATTGATGTAAATGGACACTATTTTGAAAAGATATAATAAAACTAATAACTTGCTACTTTGTTCAGTTTTTGATTTTCTAAGAACTTTCAGTGTCACCCTCGTAGGCCTCCTCCAAGGTATGCCACAAAGCACGGTCCCCAGCCACCTGCATCCATGGACTTCCTGCATTTCTTACCAGATCGTCACTCTATCTAGTGGGGGGACGCCCTACACTTCGCCTGCCGGTACGAAGCTGCCACTCTAGAACTTTTCTTGACTAGCTTAATGAGATTTTATTTAATTTTGTTTATATTATTAGATTAAACTATTTTCACACACGTTGAAATTATTCTTCTAATGATCATCCATGTTTCATGTCGAACTCCACTCAAACAGTATTTACTTGAGTTAATGATATGACATGACTGTGAAACAGACCCCACAATTATAGATAGCCTCATAGTAGGGGTTTTGCTATAGTTGCCATGCTTGGCGGGCGGCTAAGCCACCGCAGTTTTTTTATTATTTTTAGTAGTTACTCGAAAGATGCTGCCCATCACCTGTTTTAGCTTTCCTCCGTCGGCTACATATGTATGATATATTATATGACACTCACAGGAATATATTTAGTAGTGGATATTCTTACGCCGCCTGTTAGATTTTTATTTTAAGAAAATTATGTATTTGAATACCAAAAAATATATTATTTACATTTTAAAGAGCCGTGGTAGCTCAGATGATTAGCGCTCCCTGTAAATTTCACAGCACGCGAGCAACCCGGGTACGATCCCCGCCGGCACCAATGAAATTGTTAATTGAAATTTTAAGTGCTGATTTGCCACGTGCTCAACGGTGAAGGAAAACATCGTGAGGAACCCTGCTTGTCTGAGAAATAAAAAAAAATTCGAAGACATGTGAAGTTTGCCACCACGCATAGGGGAAGCGACGCGGACATTTCCTTGCCCTAAAACCCTCTCAGAAATGAGGGGAAGCCTGTGCCCAGCAGTGGGACGTAATAGGCTGTAACTTTAACTTTTTTAACTTTAATTTTAAACAGAAATAAGAACTTAATGAAAACGGGCAATAATAGAAGCGTCTTTGCGAGCCACTTTTATTTTAGTGACACAACGGGTTGGATAGAGGTTTCGAGGGAATTGAGGATTGAGTTACGAGCTACAAATTGACAAGCACTCACCTTGGCTTTTTAAAGAACCTTAAATATGCATTCAAGCGTTTTGGTGGAGTCGTCCCGTGTATAAACGTGACTGCATTATTAAAATATCAAAAAATTCCTTAAAAGGAAAACTATTTTGTAACGAAAAATTTCACTTTACCTTAACTATAAGTAAAGATCCAATAGCCACTCCGTTTTACAACCAATACCACCAATGGCAGCTATAAAACGAAGACGAATACTTGAAGGATAAGGACGTATGGAAATAAAATTCTTTTTGCACTAGTGATTGGCTAGCACAATAAAATAAATGGTAACACCGACTCAATTGCATGAAATTACTAAAAATGTAGCCGTGGTAGCTCAGATGGTTAGCGATCGCTGTAAATTTCACAGTACGCGAGCAACCCGGGTTCGATCGCCGCCGGCACCAATGAAATTGTTAATTGCAATTTTAAGTGCTGATTTACCACATGCTCGGCGGTGAAGGAAAACATCGTGAGGAAAACGGCATGTCTGAGAAATAAGAAAAAATATATTTCGAAGACATGTTAAGTTCGCCAACACGCATTGGGGCAGCGCGGCGGACACTTCCTTGCTCTAAAACCCTCTCAGAAATTAGAGGAGGCCTGTGCCCAGGAGTGGGACGTATAATAGGCTGTAATTTTAACTAACTTTAACTAAAAATGTAAAATGGAGTTATAACTTAATCTTTATTTTAAAAAGGAAGTTACAAATAAGCTTACAGTCCACCTGGTAAGTGACTGGACGATGGACACCTGCGGGTATCCATCGTCCAGTAACTCCATACAAACAACCTCTGAGGGCTAAGATGGAATGCCACACAGCTTGTAATCACATATACTGATTTTATTATAATCATTACGTTTGTAGCAGTTTCTTTTTCTGTTGAAGGCTCGCTTTTGAAACTGGTGGTAAACTCTAACGTTTATTAGCATAAACTGAAATATTATTTTACTTTGATTTAAGGTTGATGCGAATCAATTCAATAACATAATATATAATATTACATAATAAAGTATACTAATCCGTTCCGTACCCTTAAAAATTGGGGATATGACAGTCAGTCATAGCCTTATGGTTAGGTGTACGGACCAGGAAATTCCAAAGCCGTGGTTTCCAATAGACAGTCGACTACTGTCGTTATTATTAGTCTTAAAAATGTCTAAATTCTATATCGTTTGGGAGAAACCTTTAAAACAACATTTTTGAGGTTTTTAGCCGATTTCAAAAAGGCGGTTTTCAATTTGCATGGTTTTTTCATATATATGTTATGTCGTCAATGAGTCCACGATTTTTTCTTCCACCATGGCGGCGCCACTTAGGAATAAGGTGAAGTATTTGACAGATTTCATAGCAGGGGAAGTTGATTTGTTATAAAAGTGTAAAGATTAATGGTACTTTCTAAAATATGTATAGGTTATGTTTTATATTAATTAGATTAGAAATGGGTAAACCAAGCTACCGATATTCCTAAAGGAAGAATTAAAAAAAAAAGTTAAAAATGTGTAAAAATTAAAGAACACAGCACTGAGGCATTGTTTTGTGGATAAAAATACATTAGAAATCGAAAAAAAAATATTTAAAACGCACTTTTTCAATGATGACGTAACAAATTATTTCACCTCAGTCCCAACTCAGCAACGACATCTGGTCAGCGTAAGATTATTAGAACTCACTATGAGTCGATTTTTATAATTCTTTTTTTATTGATTCGTCAAGGGAAGAAGGTGTACGTATACCTAAATTCGAAGAAAAAATTCCACCCATGAGGGTGGAAAATAGGAGATGAAGTTTTTAATAAAACTGTTTATACGACATTTGAAATTGTGATATTATTTAGTCCACTAAAGAGATAAAAACTTTTAATATAAAGAAAACACCGACGTCAAACAACTAAAACGAACAAAATTATTTCACATACTGAAATCGTGGCTGCAATTCTTCTATGACACTATGTCAGACATGCCACCGACGAGACACCGACATCGGTATGTGAAATTATTTTATTCTTTTTAGTTCTTTTGAAGTCGGCTTTTACTTTTTATTACAAGTTTTTTTTAATAGTCAGTAAACATAAGACCTGTTCCGAATGAGTCAAAGTTATGCCGATGCATTGTTACACTTACTGTTGTATAAACGCACTGACTCATTGCAACAGTTATTATGCATTTTCTTATACAAACTTATATAATTTTACATTTTCATACGCGGTAGAGCTATGTTGTAGCTATAATATGGTTGTGGCTCGAATGGGTCGGCTCGTTCGGGGAAGGGCCACGCTCTCACAGAATACCAGCGTAAAATAGCAGCTTAATACTGCTGTGTTTCGTTTGGCAACGCATCTGCATTTTGATTCTTAATCGAGGATAGATGTAGATGTCTATGGGCCACAGCATCCACTTACTATCAGGTGGGCTGTGTGCTCGCTTGTCAGCTAAGTCCTCAGCGGTAAACGCATCTGCATTTTGATTCCTAAACGAAGATAAATGTAGATGTCTATGAGCCACAGCGTTCGCTTACCATCAGGTGGACTGTTGTCACACTTATTCTATAAAAAAGTTATGAAATCATCGCAAATTACATTCCCTTACAAGATTCCACTGTTACTGTCATACATACATCGACTTACAGATTTTACTACGTCGTCCTACCCCGCGCTTGCCAGTACAAAGCTGCCACATGAGATTCCTTCTTCACCGTCAGTTGTAGGTTGTTTAAAATATATCCTACCCCAATATCACTTCAGTTTATTTATCCTTGGCTATGTCAATTACTCTGGTCATATTGCGAGTATTTTTATGAAAAATATCACGCAGTTAAACTACGAACATAATTCTCTCCATATCTCTATTCTTCGCTTGTCGGTGCAAGACTACAAGCTGCAAGCTACTTGAGACAGCTTTGTAAGTTTTTCTAGTGTAGTTGGAGACACCAAGTTTTCGGTAGGGGAGGATTTTAACGGAGAGGGGGGAGATATCTACCTTCCTATCTACGTCCATAGGCACACAAAAGCAATAAGCAGAGGTCGAACGTATGATCAACAATTAAATGACACATCAGCCCTGGAGGAGTCAATTTTAACCTAAACCAATCAATCGGGATATGACTCAGCGACCATAACGTCACGTGCCACTGCTGATCGATTGCTGAATCACCTGTGACTCAAATAGCCACTCGAATCACAAGGAAAATAAGCAAAAACGTAAGTCATTGTTTTTTCCTGCTTTATAAAGGTTTATATTTTTTATATATAACGGTAGATTCAATTATCTCCGAGGAGTAACAAATAAAAAGTATTTCTGAAGAACTAATTACAAATTATATTTCTCTTTGTCTACAGCCCGTTAGCAGTCCAACGCAGGTCTTTAACCTTACCTCAATAGGGAGGATTTACCGTAAGCTTTATGCTTGGCAAGCAGATGAACGATCGCAGTAGCAGACGTCTCGCACCTTCGACGCTATTGCCCGTCACAGGCCTGGTAATTTTAGGTATACGCCTGGCGTAAAGATATGGTTATCGCTATTTTTGGATGCCATAAGATACATACATACATAGCGTCACTCCTGTAATCGTCGAAGGGGTAGGCAGGGTCCGAAGAGCAGCGAGCTACTCGGAACACCTTTAGCCAAAAAATATGGGTTTACATGAAAAATTGGGAGAAGCGATAGCTGGCTAGCCCATTGCCTACACAATCACAAACCGAATATCCCATTAGTCGCCTTTTACGACACGCTGGACACGTAGCCCAAATGGCACATTTTTTTATAAAAAATCCCACATAAACATAGAATCTATTAGTCCTAGATCAACATGTTTTTCTGGCTGTGATGACACCTACGAGACTAAATGGGCAGATTAGGTTTAGCAGAGTTAAAATATAAATACGGAATAACGCGTGCGGACTATTTCTCGAAATAATTTAACCAAAATAACATTTGTAATTACGCAATAGTATCCTCTAGAGTAGTATATTATTCATACACTAACAATGAGCGTGTTATAGTACTCTCAGTCAAGTTGTACTCGTTGCACCAGTTAGATAAGGTTTGGTTGTTGAGCTGTTTTAACGAGAGCGAGACGAGCTATTGAACATTAACTCTCTGAATTAATGTTCAATACTCTGTGCACCTTTTAATGTTTATTTGTAAGATATCTCACTGTTTATTACTTTTATGACACTGATAGAAACAACAACACAATACTAGACGGGATGGTGATATCTTTATACGTTCTAAGTTTGAATACATTTGATTGCAACATGACAAAGCAGGATAAGTTTTGGTTGTAGCGTTAGACGAAAGGTAAACATAAAGTTACAGTATTTATACGATCTTTAATTTCTGAAATTATGGAGCAATTAGTCGGTGTGCCATTGCGTGTAGGTGGACTGCACATGCCGTAGAAATATTTTACAAGTCATATTATAATATGCAGATTTATTTACGAATACAAATAAGAAGTTTTATTCAACGGCGAGCACGTGTAAATCAGCATTTAAATTTTCTATCAACAACATTGGTGCCGGGTGGGATAGAACCCGATTTGTAAACACCAAAGCTAATAATGACTGTTCGTAAACATTTAGACAAAATAAAAAACACGCGTGAGTGTCGTGAAACACTCGGTTGGAACGAAGTTCCTTTCGTAGTATATTATTATTGATAAACTTATTATATTATTGATTAACAAATACAAATAAATAAATTACTAGCGTCTATTAAAATGAAGCGTCATTTAAAATAATATTTCTTTCATGGCAAGATAAGAAAAACTGCGAGAGAGATGGATATTATTCCATCTCCCTCGCACTATAGAAAGGGGGTCGTGACGGAAAAATCTTACACTGTTTCTCGTCTAGCCCCCATCCGCCAAATTCGTACCGTGCGATAAGGTACTTCGTTCCAAAATGGTTTTGTTCTCTACGCATATTAGTAGGCTTAAATTATAACCAGTGGTTACAATAAAAACTTGTGAATACAATAATACAGTAACCACGGAGCTACAAACCAACTGTCTCAAACAGTCTGTTTTACACATGAACCTGCACGGAGCTTTTGAATCCATGGTTTTACACGCCTTAGCTTTTTATTATTAAGATAAAAATGAATGGTTATCATATAGTCAGTTTCCTACGAATGTAAACAACATTATGCAGCTTTCATTTAAATTGCTATAAAATAATAAGTTTTTCTGTTTTTTCATAAAACAGAAGTTGCAAACGAACTTACAGCCCACCCGATGGTAAGTGGCATTGCATTCCATGGCCACTAGCAGCCAACTTCTAGCAAAGAAGGCTACAGATGCATTGTCAGTTGTCACCTCTCCTTGCAATAAATAAAAAATATGGGTAACTATACCATGTTTATACACAAAAGTCGGGAATTTCGTTTAGTAAGGGAACTGCCAAACTACTTTTTTGAAATAAAAATAATAGCTGACATAATATATTAAATAAAACTAATTTTACTAATTTTATCGTAATATTAGTTTTTATTTGTGTTAATATAAGAAATCATTGACATTATAAATCCACAAAAATATCAATTTGATATACATTAGTGAACTCTGAATAATATTTATTGGGATGCCAACAAACGTAGAGTTTGTGAAGCCTCTGACATAAAATAGTACGTAATATTTAACCTAAATGTTGTCCATGAAATATTTTTATTAGTTCATTGTCCAGTGCTACAGTAGCCTCGCTCATATTTCAAGTGAGCGTACAACGCACTGAACGTCCGTTTATTTTTAAACGGCCAACGGCCAAACAGACCTGCCTCACTGTCATGGCCGAAGCGACGCAGATGGCGCTGCGAGATGATTTCCAACGTTAACACGGTTACTGTTCAAGTTTACGGTAATATGTGCACATGGCTCAGTGATTAAAGTTCCTGTCCTTTTAAATAATATCGGCCACCACACATTTTAAATAAAGAAAATAACAAAATATTATTATTTTCGAACAAGAAGTATTTTATTTCATTAAAAGGTACACAACCCACGCTGATTTCCACAGACAAAGCCACGTCTGTCCTCATCTAAGAATCAAATTATAACTGTGAAGGTGTGTAGGTGTTCTTGTCACCCACCACATGAAACATACATAGTGATATTGTGCTGCTATTTTACGCTGGTTTCCCTAGTCGAGCCGACCCTTAGGTCCTTCGGTAAAATGGTGTTATAACCATATTCTATGTATGATAAGTACAAAGTACGCTGATCAGCAACAAATGTAGGAAAAGTCTGGAACTGTAACCGCCAATCCGCCTGACAAACAGCGATTCTATAATGAGAGACCGAGGATTAATTACCGACAGATATTAAACGGATCGTGTTATCCATTAAATTTTAATCAAAAAGTGGAAAATTTAAAATTTGTACAACCGACTTCAATATAAATTAATAAGGTTTACTTAAAAACTACTGTTCAAACCTTGATCAAATTTATATGGGACACATGAGAAGCACCAGCTTTCAAATAAAAAAAGAATCATCGAAATCGGTTCACCTAGAAAAAAATTATGATGATACATAAAAAACATACAGTAGAATTGAGTACCTCCTCCTTTTTGAAGTCGGTTACAAATAAATGGAATTTGTAATATATTCACTTAACACAAGCATTTTAAACTAAGTTGGAGTGGTAAACGGAATTATTAGTAATGATAATAGCGTACTCGTAACAAGTGTTCGTTACAAAACAAATTCATTGTCAGTTGCCACCGCATTATAATTATCATTAATGGTATTTAATAGATTCAGGCATTACTTTGCACTAATAATGTGAATTTAACATAACTAGTATTATTTTATACGGGGTACAGCCATGCCGCAGTTATAATGGCTGTAACACGAGTGGTCACCAGAGAAGGACCACGCTCTCACAAAATAACAGCGTGAAATAGCAACTTAATGCTGCTGTGTTTCTTATAGTGAGTGTAGAGAGCTGGTGACCCTTTTAACTAGAAATTGAGGCATTCCGTCTTGGTCTCCGGGGTGACAACGCATCTGCATTTTAACTATTAATCGAAGATAGATGATGTAAATGTTTATGTACGACAACATACACCATGTCAAACGGGGAGAAGTATATCCCCGTTTGACATAACGAGTAGACATATGTCCCCCGTCCGTAGCATGGAGCCAAATGAAAGATAAAAAAATATGCTTTTTTGACATTTGAAAGGGACAATTTTACCCTAGTTCATTGGACGTGGGTTGAAGTTTATATTCATACAAAAAATTCTATCTAAGTCTAAGTCTACCTCCCATTTTATCTACTGTCGATATTATATCCACCGGTGTGCCCATGTTCTAAGGGTGGATAACACTAAGCGAGGGGATAAACATTTTCTCCTTTCCCCGGGGGCAAAATTGTCTCCTGCCCATGCTAGCCCTGCAGCTAGACTGTGTGTTCGCCTGTCGCCTTTATTCTAATTTATATAAAATAATATTGAGTGTTTATGATATGATTTTTATAATTTATGTTTAAAAGTTAGATAATACAAAAATAGTTAGCCCTCTAGTAATGCTATGTTATAGTATTCTATGCCCTTGCAGGTCACATGTATACCAGCTATCAATAACACTTTCACTGTTTGATTTTCAGACACAATAGTTAACCATATGTGGGTCACAGGAATGGGTTAAATTTGTAATATGACATGCAATAAACAATTTGATTTTGAATTTTTTTATAAAAAAATATATGGACAGCGCTGTCGTCGCGGCAGGGTAAATTTTAATTAAGATTGCAATTTTACAGAAGATTGTTTTAAGCTTTTGTCAATAACAAAATCTAAAAATAACTGTACAAATTAACGAAAACACCGTCATCTTTCACATAAAATTTCCGTTAAATAATTACAGAGCAGCAAACAAGCTTGTGTCAGTTACGTTAGATAATAACCACTAAGGACCACGGCTTACGTATCACATATCTAATTACCAGTAGGCCAGTTACAACTGTTCCCAGAATACCGAGCCGCGAAAGCATCTCGTGTATCAAACAAACAAACAAACGGAAACAAAGCGACCTGTATCGTTGCACTTATTGTAAATATTTACGGACGCACTGTTGTGTTACCGACTCCGTAAACATTCGGGGAGTGAGCTGTCTGTTTTTTTTTTCTAAACGTATGTATGCGCCGGCTGAGGCAAAAAGGTAAGTGCGCATTAAATGTTCTAAGGGTTCCGTGTATATTTAATTTATTTACTATAAAGTTCAAAGGAAAATATTTTAAACTACGTTATGAATTGTTAGATTGACGAGACACTTAGTATAATCGTTTTTTTTAAATACTCCATTGCTGAAAGAAAATCTTACTTAGAGTATTAACTTAGAGACGGGCAGGAGCCGTAGCTGTCACGCTTCTCCGATATGTAAGCAACTGCACCAAAGTGACCAGAGCTAAATGATTAGTGGCTAACCTAAACTTGAGCCACAGTCGTCACGCTTCCTCGAAAAATGAATAACTGCACCTAAGTTAACAGAGTTAAATGATTAGTGGCTAATCTAAGCTGGAATATGAATATGCTATTTTTCTACCGACTTCAAAAAAGGAGGAGGTACTCAATTCGACTGTATGTTCTTTTTTTTATGTGTGTTACCTCATAACTTTTTTCTGGTTGAACAGACTTCGATGGTTCTTTTTTATTTGAAAGCTGATGCTTTTCATGTGGTCCCATATAAATTTGATCAAGGTCTGATCAATAGTTTTTGAGTTATTCTTAATAATTTATATTGAAGTCGGTTGTACAAATTTTTTAATTTTAAATTATAATTATTTCTTCTGTACACATTCGGGACTGATCAACAACTTAGCTCGTCCACTGCTGAATGGGTCGTGATGAAAGACGCCTCGCATATTATTTTTAGATCTGCCACATCTAAGAAGATGCATATTATATGAAAAGTGATTTCGCTATTTATTGGAAGCTAATAGTATCGACACTATGATGAATGTTCTTGTGCCGCGCGCAAAAGTAACAGAAGTACTTAAAAGTAAAAACTACTTACATAATTGCCTCCGAAAATATATTTCTTGCTAATTTATATTCAAAGATTTTGAGTAAAACTGGTTACAGTAAAATAATAATATAGTTCTAATATAGCTCAATATTATTTTAATATTATTTCACAAATTTTATTTAATTAAGTTTTTATATTTTAAAAACCGATTTAAAATTTCACGACAGAACTCTGATTGTTTCTAACAAAAAAATAAAGACGGGAAGCAATGGAGGAAGAGGCTGTTTACTCTGACGATTTATTAATGGTGTGTATTGGAGATACTACAGATCCACGATATTCCATTCATGCACCATGTTGAACCGTTCCTTTTCTGACATAATCTTGTCCATCTCGAGGAAACTCGTGTTGCTTGTTAGTATCAATGAATGAATGCACGATCTAATGAATAGCAATCAACTTAACCAAAACCGACTCGTTAATTCAGTTCAACTACTTGGTTAAATGGACATCGCTAGTCCTATTTTTCTACCTTCGTGTTTTTTGGAACTACAACCCCAGCTTGGTACCCATCTTTTTGCATAAGTGTGCACAGGATATATTTACGAGGTAAGTTAGAATATGCGTGGCAAAATATATATCCTGCGCAATAAACTTATATGTACTATGTAACTTCGAATTACAATCGGTAATTGACAAAATTGGCCAGGAGAAAAGTATTATCTTAACTAATATTAATTACACATTAACATAGTACCTGTACCGACCGAGCTTTACTCTGTCTTAAAAAAACGAGTTTTCTAAGGGATGACAGCTATCTAAATAATATTGGAAAGTAAAACATTATCTAAATACAAAATTTCGTCCAAATAGATTAAAATATCTATTTAAATTCTAACGGGCGCAAAGTTTATCAGGACTTCCCAAAAACATCCAAGTTTTAAATTTCATTCCATGTACAAAAATATGCTATGGTAGTGCCGACAAGGGCCTGAATTACAAATTTTGGAGTTCAGAGGTTATATCGCAAACTCAATTTTGTAAACCGAATTTCTCGTAGAATAGAAATTTGCTTCCGCAATTTGCTACATAACTTTTGGCTTACACAAATTAATGAGGAATTTTGATTTAGTGAACAGTTTATTAAATTAAGGGGTAAAGTTACACAAAAAGCATAATCGTAAATCAAGCGGTATTGATCTGAAATTTAAGATTGAAATCCTACACTAAAACAATAATAATAATCTATAAATTTGTTAGCTAATTCGTAAGCGTTTTCCTAAAACGGAATTAATAATGAAAAATATTTTTTTAAGATATGTGTAACAAAAGAGCACACAATCCACCTGATGGTAAGGTATTCTGTTGCTTGTACACATCTGTATCTATCCTCGATTAAGGATCAAAATGCACATGCGTTGACGTCCCTGACGACTAAGGAGGAATGCCTCATTTTCAGTAAAAGGTTATCCGATTCTCTATATATACCCTACTAAACACAGCAGTATACAGATACACAGGAGAGCGCGCTCCTTCCCCGGTCGAGCCGACCCATTCGTGCTACAACCATAATATAGCTGCAGTATGGCCCCACCACGCACAAATCTTGACATGTTTTGTATCTAATTTTAAAATTTAAAATAACAAAAGTTTTGTTTGATGATAATGCTGTTTAAGCTTTTAAATAGTTTTGGCACACAATGACCATCTCACACTAATCGTTTTTCTTCTTAAAATATGAAAATTTCAGATACTAGTTTATATAGCATTTTTGCTTCGAAAGCAAGTAAACTAGTTAAATGATTTTCGACAAATAATGTATTTCGCCTCCTTAAACATTTCACAAAGCAAATTCTATATGAATGGATGGTTTCATACATTCTCTAGAAACAACCCAGTAATTAATTACAATGAAATTGATTCCAAGCTTTAAATTGCTTATCCAGTCTAGGGGATTTAAGTAACGTTAAGTTTAAGTTAATTCCCGTTCAACTTAAGCTTGACTCGTAAGACGATAATCAGTCTTGTGAAAATCGATGTTGACACTTTGTTATCCTACTATTCAGTGGGATGCTATTCAGTGGGATGCTATTAAGTGGGAGTGAGACTTTAAGGCTCTATGTAATACGTAGGTACGTCAAATAATAATACTCCTCAACATAGGCCTCTCCCATAGATTGCCTCGTAGGGAGATATTTGGTATAGCTGCCACGGTGGGCAAGCTGGTTTGCTGTTTGTTGTAGATATTCCACGCGTTCGAACTAAACGGTTTCGTCGTTCGTAACGCAAAGGAATGGAATGGTTTGCCAGCGTCTATCGTTCCTTCCGATTACAACGTGTGTCTTCAAGGAAAGAGTGAATATACTTTTATTAAGCTATATCAGTGCGATTTTGGGTTACATCACTAATTACAAAAGGGTGAGACTGTAATCAAAAACTGATATATGATAAGGAAAAAAATCTCTTTAATCCAAAGAACCAACTTAATTTAAGTAGGTAACGTATATGCTGCGAATGACAGCAGATACCTAAATTAGAATAGATAAAGAAAAATAATTCGCAAGGTGTGATCTATTTCTGTTTAATTATTTTTAAATAATAAATCTATGAACATGCCAGTCATAAGTAACTTACCTGTGACAATAGCGGCCATCAACAAACCGAATAAGGCGGGAAGCGCGGCCATCTTGATAAATCCACTTTTAAACATAGAACACTAAACGCACGACCGGTACGACACACATTCACAGCAATCGAATTTCGAGCTCGTGCATAACTAAATGATGCGTTCAAAAATCACTATTTTTCTCCTTCTTTAACAAAAAACTATATCCTTTCTTGTAACCGGTTTTTTGAACTGGACACTATTGGTGTCTTCTCGCTCGCACCCGCAGATTCGTGGCTGCTATCTCACTCGATCTGTAACAAAAAATGCAACTATGTGAGGTTTCTTCTTATTATTTTTATAGAGGCAAGGTGTTCCTTAAATTATTCAAGGGATTACGTAATTTGAGATACCCAGAATGAATGGACCTCTTAAAATGACCGGTAAAAGGCATAACTATTAGTAAAAAGTGCAGTAAGGAGATCCATTATAACCGGTAGTCATGCAGGAACATTGAACATGTTCATAAATTTTGTGCACGAATAAATTTAAGGACTTGGGTACGTTTTTAACAAAGCTGTATTTTATAATGTCAGTTAACATAAATCATCATGTCGACATTCAAAATTTATTCCAGCCATCTTTTAGTTCATTTTTCATTTCACGCGAAATATATTGAATGTATATGAATTCTTGTTACATTATTAAACTTCCCACTGTTATAGAACATTTTTTTATTCTATTCTTTTTAAAAAATAAATAAGAAACGTGTTTTCGTTATTCTATTCTTTTACTTTTTTTTTACAGTGTAGTGGCGGTGTAAGAATATCCACTACCCCATATCGGCCAGTGGGTGTCGTAAAAGTTGACAGATGAAATCTAAAACAGGAGATGGGCAGCAGCATCTTCCCGATAACAACTCACACTAATAAAAAAACTGCAGTAGCCAACACGCCGTCCATGAGTGGCAACAATGGCAAACTCCTCGCCCCCCACGAGGCATTCTATGTAGAAAGCCACGGATGGATTATTTTACTTTTAAGGGCGGATTCGACCAAACTTAGTATAAGTATTATCCTGAGAATAAAATCACTAATTACTCGAGTTAGAGAACTTTCGTTTTACCAAATCTTAACCCAGGTATAACTGTCTATTCGAGAGTAAATTGCTATACCGCCAAAATTCATGGAGTAAACAAGTTATCCCAGAGTATCATATATATCATACCATAGTATAAGTAAGAAATTTTACTCCCAACTTAGGAATATCTGTTGTATGAAGAGGAATTTTACAGACAACATGGACAAACATGACAATTTTTTTATGACATATTTTTACATAGTGTACAAATATGTAATTATTAAAATCCTATAAACAGTGACGATTTTATTATTAGGGAAATGAGTTGAAAATAATATGTCAATAATACGAGATGCCCTAATTCATCTAGTGTATATGTTTATATATACCATTTTATATTACCAATATATATTAGTATTTTATGGATTATAAAAATAATCTTATCGTTTTCGTCAAACCACACACATGTTTTTATTGTTCTCCTGCAATCTCCCCATCCAAACGTTGTCTGGAAGAAATCGCTTTTAACGAAGATACCGCTCAATGTACCACATGTATTTTTGCTCTTTTTTTTGTTCATATTTATATATTTTTTTGGCGCACAATAAAGTATTATCTATCTATTTAGTAATTCAGTGCACGTATTTTATGAAATGCTAGCTGGTATCCGGCATTTATTTCTTCTGCGTTGCAGCCGCAGAAGAAATAAATGCGGAAATATCGTTTTCAATTTGGAAGAGTTACATTGTTTAATTAGAAAAAAAAACTTTCAATTAAATTTGTCGGTATGATACGTGCGCCACCTACTTTAAGTTAATTGTACTATGCCTATAACCTTCGCATAAGTTCAGGCAATAAGTCGGCAAAATTTTAATGCAATCTGATAAACGGTATGGTAGGCATAAAATACGAACAAACAAAAATTTATTTTTATATATGAGATCATACCATTATCTATCGGAAACCATAAGATTTTTCTGGCATTACCTATAGTCGATTGGTTTAATAAATATTACGACACCTGCAGGACCAAAAGCCGTGATGGATTTTCTTTCATCGCCACCAATTATTATAATTTTTAGCAAATTTTATTCCAAATGTTAATCATTTTCGAACGGGTATCCTCCCTCTTGAAATTAAGACGAGATCCACACAAAATGTAAGTCCCAAACCTTAGTGCTTTTTCTATGAAGTACTAAGATTCGCTTAGATATAAATCTAATCGTGGATATAAAATTGTTAAACAATTTCCTCGGAACGAAAAGAGGCCAGTGATTTTATTGCAACAGGCGAGTTTTCTCGAAAGCATTTCTTTGTAACATTGTTTTGAGAGGCTGAAACTTGACCTATCCAGTTGTCGAGTTTCCAAGGAGGCGGATTCCTGCTATCGATTCCATTCTTACTGTAAAGCTGCTAATGGTGAAATCTGCAGGATATAGTTTCGGATTTTAATTCCTTTTTATTTTATAACAGCACATTTTTTTATAGTAACGTTACCCCTCACTACGATTTTTTCATGTATCGCGGCGACAGTTTACATACATACTTTCCACAAGGACAAACATCCAGACCCGGAACAATTATTTGTAGGCCATAAAAATTCTTGTTCCGTGCGGGATTCGAACCCGCGGCTCTTAGCGCCGAAACTCATTGCTAAGCTGTGATATCTGCGAGGACTAATTTTATTTCAAATTGGCATTGATAGATTTACAAAATCTGTGTCTGTACTAAGCGATGTTATAACTATAAAGACTAGTGTTTATTCAAGTTTCTTTTATAATAATATAGTGACAAAGGAGCTATCACTTCATCTGATTGGAACCTGCTACCAAATTAAATTAAACAAGTTCACAGATGGTTGTCAGCCCGGACAACTATAATAAAATGTCTTAAAAAGAACTATGGATGGGTAATGAACATTAACTACTAATAAGCTGTTGTTTAATCGTAGTAGCGTTACTTCGAATACGAGTGGGTTTAAACGTTATGTACAAGATCCTTCATTACCTCTAACTATATTAAGCATTATTAATGCTAAATGTTGGAATATGATCTCTCCTAATCGAGATCATTCGAGAAATTCAATACGTCTTGATCTTGAGTGTAACGTTCAGCAACGTATTTCCGACAGCCGACTCGTGAGATGGATAACAGCGACAGTAAGTAAACAACCGGACAATGTAAGCTATAAAATATTATTAGTATATACCCAACACGTGTTAAATTACCTTAAGAACTGCTCTTAAAATTAATAAGCTATGTGAAAGTACATAATGTTTTTTATTTTTTATTTTAGAGACTTTCCACATGGTGACTTTATCAAGCGCAGTTGAAGCGCGTAAGACGCAACAAAACAAGATACCTACGCGACAACTGCGACTGTATCGACACAGCATGCCTTTAGGCTTACTCAATGGTCCGTTTGCAGTTCTGTTGACGCGAATGTGTAAACATTTTGTGTGAAGACAATATACAGTTATAATAACAAATATAACCTCACTTAGCCCGCGTAACGTTAGGCGGCATGTAATGTTGCGTTCGAAGGTAAAATTTTGGAACATGCTGACCGTAGTAGTGATTACAATACCATTACCATTAGAATCTATTAAAAGTTCAATGCTGAACATAGGCCTTCCCCATATATTGCCTTATAAGGGGGTTATTTGCCAAATATATATATATACGATATACTGAAAATGGGCCAAAGTACCCTTAACCGACGAGCGTGTATGCGTAGGTATATGGATGTGGAGGAGGCGAGAGAGGTGTGTCAGGATCGTGCCAAATGGAAGTCCATAATCTCTGCCTACCCCTCTGGGTGACAGGCGTGAGTGTTTATGTATGTATGTATGTATGTATTTGCCAAAGTTGCCGCACTTGGTAAACGGGTTGGCAACCACAGTTTTTATTTTTATTCAGCTGTTATCAGGAAGATAGTGCTGTCATCTCCTGGTTCAGTTTCCCTCTGCCGCCTCTTACGACACGCACGAAATGATGAGGTGTAGTAGATATTCTTACACCACCACTACACGTTTAGTAGTGATTGATTTAACCTCGAATAATCAACATCATAAAGAATCTAATCGTTGACTATGTTAATAAGCCAGTATAAAATTATGTATTAAAATTAAATTCATGAATTTAATTTTAATCTTTTAAACTCAAATTTTTATAACAAAACTTTCCAAATCAGCAGGCGCTATCAAACATCTTATTTTGTAAGCAAACCCAATATAATCTTCACGAACTCGGCAAAAACTTTCCAAGAAATCAATTTTATAAGCTGTCTTCCATTAACCGCAAGAATTTTCGCGCGAATATTCCTGCGGTTAATGGAATGGTGTCCTATACGTGATACGATTAAAATTACCTGATGTATCTTCTCGAAATTAGTTCTTAATTAAATTAAAATTTAAGGTATACACTGCGAAATTAACGGAACACGTATACGTAATGAAAGCACATTTATATAAGGGTGACTGTTTTTAGAATATTAAACTTGATATTAAAAGTAACCATGTGACTGCCTTCTAATGTTTTGATATGCATAAATTGTGATTGGCTTCTTGTTTCAGACACTAAGCATTTTAACTTTGTTTTTGTCTGTTTGTTATTTTATCGTAGCAGCGTTACTTCGAATACGAGTAGGTTAAAACGAGGGAAAGCCTGGCAATGGGTGCCTACAGCCCTGAGTCAGATAACAGAAACAGAAACTTTTTTTTCAATATAGATTATAAATAATACTTATTGAAAGTCACTATTTTGTTTAATTTACCACTGGTTCGGAAAAAAGCCTCTGTCCTGAAGAATCAGCAAGAAACCCAGCGAGACCATATATAATGTAAACTGTAAAAGTCAAAAGGTTAATATCACTAACATTTTAAAGCAAAGAAATGGATGTCTACCACTGTAGGCAGAAACAGATACTTACTGAACTACAATATTCCAGTATTTTCTGCGCAGATGCATATCAGTCGCCGTATTGAACTGGTCTCGAAGGCAACAATACTTTTTTGAAACAAACCGTGTTCCCCTTAAGCAAACTGTTTCTAACTTATACACATTTCGTTTGATATAATAATAATAATAATGTCCTCCAGACCGAATTTCGGTCACGGCAGCCAGCCTCAACGGAGACTAGCCATCGCCGCAGGACAGGATTATAGTGCCCAAGTGTACGCGCAAGCACAGGTGCACTCTCTATTCCCTCACTCTCATAGTCCGATGGGACGGTAAACCGACACGACCGGAGAGAGATCAGGCGTAAGACCAACGGCTTAACGTGCTTTCCGAGGCACGGGGGTGAGACACCGCCAACTTCCTGAATCCGGGCAGCTACTGAGAACTTCTTGATGGAAAAGCTCAATAACTGATTTTTTTTGCCCGACCCGGGTTGCGAACCCGGGACCTCATGATCAGCAGTCGCACTACCACAACCACTAGACCAACGAGGCAGTCAATCGTTTGATATACTAACTATAACACCTACACAAATTATCAACATGCCATATCGAATATTACAGCCAACTTTGATGTTATTGCACATTAAATTTACACCATAAAAATGCGCGGTGTAATTCAAGGAGGAATTCACACACATACACAAACACTCATTTGTACGTACATTCAACGCACATATGCACGAGCCGCCGCGCCGCATCGTGCACTTGTCGTATTTATATTAGGGTCCGTTTTGTCTGTTTATTTGTGCGTCTGCGTTGCTCCCGTTCACACGCACATGTGAATCATGCGTACAGTCAGCAACGTCAATTGAGATATAATTTTACATAGGTTTTTATTTAAAAACAAAAGCCTTAAAAAGTTAATTTTATTAAATTTTGAAAATAATCAGGCTATCAATTACTAGGAATTTAAAAATGAACAAATGTAAAATCTGTTAAGTGCTTAAATTATTAATCTAGTTTTCTGGTGTAATTTTTTATACGTTGACGTTTTGGCAGCGAAGGCCGCGGAGACGAGTCACGAATGGAACAACTCAAATAGTTGTTCCATTCGGGAATATGACCTACAAAATAATTGTTCCATGTTTTGTTTGTCCATATTCCATTTATGTATGTTCGCCTTCATGATACAAAGAAATTACCATTTTTTTTGAATCGGAAAAAGGAAAATAAAAGGCACATGTACCTCTTACCTGTTGAACTGGTCTGTTTCAACTGGTATATTTGCCTTTTGTTTTCAACAACTCAACCTAGTTTTACGCAAAGTCAAATCAAATCTTTTAAACGGAGGAGATTTTAATTCCGAGTTTTATTATTTGCGTTAATGACTCGTTAAAATGTCCATAAGCAATACATACAATATTGGTTGTTACAACTAGACTTTTATTCATTTTTGGTATTCATTGTTTAATATTATATCAAAATATTTTTGAGTGTTTTGCGAACGCTACGTAGTTATACATGCGCGAGCGCATCCGTTCAGCGGCGCGCCGCACAAAAATAGCCGCGCTTTGTCCCTCCACGGAATCGAACTCGCGTAACGGACTGTTCACAGCAGTATGCTTTCCGGCATTGTGGATACCATAACATATTTCATTCAGTGCGGAGGCAATTATAAATGTACGCTTTCCGGATCACATGAGATTAGTACATTGGGAGTATAACTCACGCAAGGAGGGCCCTGCTTATTTTTTATGACTGTAAATGAAACTTTCGTAGTTACAATCAATGCACAAGAAAGATGACCTCAGAGTAGAAACGAGTCTGCATTATAGGGCGCTTTAAGACCACGAAGTATGATACCAGGCTTTATAGATAGCTGTTTTGCAAAAAAAAATGTTAATAACACAACGTAGAATACAGAAACTCGCAAAAATGTCATCATAATGAGATTATTTAAAAAAATAAACCGTCTTCAATTATCGATCTGGTTGAAAGTTATGTGGGACTGGATCACTGTGAAGGCATGCTCTCTCTATCGGCTAAAAGTCAGCTCAATTGATAACTTACCTCGGAGATAGCGTGATACATCATACATTCATACATCATACATAAAAAGACATAATATATAGTCCCTTTCTAAAATCGTTAACAATTTTGTACCAGATTTTGAAAAGTTTTGAACAATACTTTTGTTTTTTTTAAACATTTGAATTCTAGGAAAAAGTTTTAATGTCAAAATATCATAAGGCCTAGTAGTGATTGTATTCTCTGTGGGTCTGTATAAAAGGAAAGTATGTTTTAATACCCTTGTCAGTCTTTCATGTCTTTCTATTTCATTTGAGATTTCATTCAACAATCCCACTGGACAGTTTACGTCAAGATTTTTATTGTAATATAACATTGGAATGCTTTATGAACGAGGAATGAAATATCGTAAATAACGGACAGGCGGAGAGTAAGAGCAATAAGCCAATAAGCAGCAACGTTAAACATGGGTTTCAAAAAGACATTTACACCTATAGGAATGCGAATATGACGTAATAATGAAAGCAAAAAATGTGTTGTTGATACTGTTTACAGCGAAATCTAACAGGATTATTCATTATTTCGTCATTATATTACCGTTATCGTTACAGCCTATTTAAGTCCACTACTGAACATAGGCCTCCTCCATAAATTGCCTCATGGGGGGATATTTGCCATAGTTGCCACGCTTGGCAAGTGGGTTGGTAATCGCAGTTTATTATTTTTAGTCGTTATTAGGAAGACGCTGGGGCCCATCTTTTACGACAACACCCACGGGATAATATGGGGTAAGGTAGATATTCTTACACCATTACTACACGGTCAGCATTATATACCACATTGTATAATAAAAATATATTTACTTTGCAAATAATGTATTAATTGACTCATGATCATACATTCCGCAAGGGGAAAATTCGAGGATAAACAATGCGTATAACTTATTACTTTTAAATAAAAATAAACATTTTTCGATGCCCACAGGATTCATCAAAGTAAATAAACAAAATATTTAATGGAACAGGATTTCACAAGGAATGAGGGACAATTTTTACAATGGGAACAAAATTACAAATGCTACTACGAAACTGTCACAGGGAACCTGGAAGGGCTGGTCGCATTACCAAACCTATAACATCTTTGTAACTATTTATAAGTTATTTCCTACACATTTAATAAAGTATAGAAAGCGTAAAAAGTAACCTTAGCAAATATATATACTTGATTTATTTTTATCACATCCATCTGGTTGTGTATCCATCCAGCATCTATTTCAGTATCCATTATCCGTTCTAAGACGTATTCCACTATATTACTAGTTTTAACAAGGACAATATTTCAAAATATCAATTACAGGTTACCGATAACGTAAACCCGTAGACGACGGAGGGAAGGTATAATGTCGATGTCGCCAATTATTTTCTAAACAAAAACCTTTTACGCAGCGCCATTAACTTAGACGTATTGCGGTATTGTTTTCATGAGTTACATACGTAACATGATCGTCTATTGATGTCCTCTGAAAGTTTCATAATGTCCTACTTATAAAGCAGATTGAATAGAAAACGCAAGAGTGACTTTAAAAAAGAAATAGATATCAAAATAAAATTATCTAGAATTTTGTTACCTTATATAAAATTTTATGTTTAGACTTTCAGGACTTTGTTATTTTACAACCGTAAGTC
The DNA here is from genome assembly GCA_029286625.1 of Parnassius orleans. Lineage (NCBI taxonomy): Eukaryota > Metazoa > Arthropoda > Insecta > Lepidoptera > Papilionidae > Parnassius > Parnassius orleans. The sequence goes on from JAGSMP010000036.1 coordinate 5,901,398, forward strand.
GCCAGCGTAGATCTATTATAGGACGCTCTAATCTCGTCGCCAGATGGTAGGGTTATATAAATATCTTTGCCGAATTAACGATCCCTTAAGATTTAGTACGGAGTATCGTCGTTTATTCATACAAGTTATCTTTATTAAACTTTTAGAGTGAATATTTTATAGCATTATCATCATCATCATTACAGTCCTTCACAAGTAACACTGCTGAACATAGGTCTCCCCCAAGGAATGCCACAAAGCACGGCCCTGAGCCACATGCATCCATCGACTTCCTGCATGTCTTACCAGGTCGTCACTCCATCTAGTGGGGGGCCGCCCCCCAACACTAGCCATCATCATGTATTCTCATTATTATAATGGTTGATGAAGGACATAAGTAAAATATTTCCACGAAGTTAGATTACAAGCAAAACATTTATAGTTTTGGCACTAAATTTTTGACTTTTGAGTTGTGCTTAACAGCATGACATATGAATGTAGAAAGGGCCTAATGTAATTTCTTGCATCACTAAGTAGCACGTTCAATCAATGATGAACACGGCGATTACGTCACGGTGTGATTATGAACCCTGACTATGCCTCCAACCCCACAGCGGGGCGGTATTATGACGTCATTGTTGGCACTCCGTTGCTGGGCAGCCATTGATTGCGGGGTGGAAAGCCTGTGCTTCTTATGACTAGTCGCCGCTTGTGGCAGGTAACGACTTTTGATTTGTATTTATAAAATCGATATAAAAATATACCGACACTATGTTATACAGGGTCGCTGAGGAAATGAAATAATATAAAGATTATAATACTTACTTATTGTAGTAGTGTTTTTTGATTTTAAATTTATTTATAATTACAAATAAATGTTTATCTTTTTCCATTTTTATCGTCATGTTACAGTCCACATTTCTGGATAGGTCTCTCTCGTAGGAATGACGATATAATTTTTAATTTATAAATTTATTCCCTAAATCAAAACAACATTTGGTTCAAAAAGGTTAAAATTTTGACTAAGCAAAAATTTATGATTAAGAGTTATTATACTACTAAAGAGCACATGATTGATAATAACCCCTGGAATGAGGTGATCGCCACCATGCTGTTTCTAAATGTTCTCATACTTAATTGTATAAAAGATTATATTGTAAATTAATGTTTAAAAAAGTCCCGCTGGGTTTCTTGCTGGTTCTTTCCAGAACAAAGCAAGTATTCTTGTAATCCATATCGAATAAAAAATATTCTATTTGGTAAATTAAACAAAAGAGTGACTTTCAATAGGTATTATTAATTTATAATCTATACTGAATAAAAAGTCTCTAATCTATTTCTACTCTATTCTGTTCATGAAAAACAGGATAAAATCGCCAAAAAATTTATTTTTTATTTTAAGTATTTTATTCTCATTAATTTTTAACAAAACGATAAATGCAAGCAAGATGGTATAAACACATCTAAGAAAACCGCAATAACCGATCCCATGAGTTACACGGAGGATATATCGACCCGCAAATAATTTCGTCCCAATCGAGCCACAAAACAGTCAAAGGCTCTCCTCGATTTAGTGCTTCGCTCGTGACCACTTTTCGTATAGCAGTGAGGAATAATTTAGATAAAATCACATTATTGAATGAACATGAACACGCTACGTAGTGGCACAATCCCATACCATTCCGTATGTCTCGTAAGAAGTGACAGAGGGAAATGAAAGAGGTGAGGAGCGGCAGCATCTTTCTGATAACAACACAACGACAATAATACTGTGTTGCCAACCCGCCAGCCAAGCGTGGCAACTATGGCAATTATACCCTCTATGAGGCAATCTATAGGGGAGGCCAATGTTCAGTATCGTACTTTTGATAGGCTGTCAATATGATGATGATGATGATAAAAATGATGATATTATTAAATACGTTCGTATCGAAAGAAAAATATCTTCTTCGTATTTTAGCTGCAACACTTACAGAATACGAACGTCAAATGACAGCGTATAGCTGGTTTCGTATGGTGAGTGTTAAGAAAGAATGAACTTGAGTCCTTTTTACAGGTAACCGACATTCCATCCTAGTCCTGGTGAAGTTACGTTTTGATCAGTTTCGATTCTTAAGCGATGATAGATATAGGTATCTATGGACCTCAGCATCTACCTCCAGCCGGACTGTATACTCGTTTGTCACCATTATTCTTTAAAAAAATGTATTGCTGCTTGCTGCAGCGATACTAGTCTTATATTTTAAAACTTGCACTTTAAAAGTTGAATGCAAACAGTTATTCGCACACACTAGTTAAAAATCTCACTGTTTCCGGTACAAGATAAAATAACTAGGTATTACAAATCTGTCAGAATAAAAGTAACCTGAACAGTAATCTAAAACAGCGTCTAAAGTACGTAAGCCATTTGTGTTGCAATTCCGAAAGCGTGGCAATTGCGGTAAATTGTCTCAACTTAAGAGAAATATGATAAATATAATTTATAGATTTTCATACCAATCATACCTAAGTTCTGTATGCCACATACCGTTCATTTATCTATTTGTGGCAAGCAAAAGCAATATAAAAACCGTGTCGAATAAAATTATAATGCAATTAATTAAGGCTACAAGCTATGGCCTCTGATATTACAAAACCAACTGAGCCAATATGTCGTCGGAAGCGTCCGTAAATTTTGTATATACTGCTATACGTAGAACCACGATACAAACCGCAAACCTAGCAATTAGCATTAAATCACACAAACAGTACATTCAATTACAATAACCGAACAATATTTCAATATAAATCAACAGGGAATGTTCGATAAATGGCATCAATAAATACTCTATTATCTTTTGTAGAATGTGCTTTTTAACAATTAATTGTTCAGTACTCGGTAAAAGATAGAGGGCAGTGGAAGCGTAGGTATCATGAACTGAAGGACCCAGGTAGAATTTGTACATGTGAATTTTTCATTAAACATTTTGATAACAATTAAATAGTGCCAGTGTACGAAGACAAAGACTGATGCATTATGATTTTTTTTAATAGGATAGAGTGACAAGCGAGCACACAGTCCACTTGACGGTAAGTGGTTGCTGTGACCCATAGACATCTACATCTATCCTCAATAAAGAATCAAAATGCAGATGCGTTGTCAGCCGTGAGGACTAATATGGAATGCCTCTTTTCAGTAAAAAGGGTCTCCGGTTCTCTACACTCACCATACGAAACACAGCTGTGTTAAGCTGCTATTTTACGCTGGTATTCTGTGAGAGCGTGGTCCTTCCCCGGTCGAGCCGACCCATTCGTGCTACAACTATTATACTAATATAGCAGCCAGCATGGCTCTACCACGTAAAAATGTTATATTTAACCCGAATACTACACAATGAATAAAAATAATTTACAGATTTTATCGTGTTTAATGTTAACCTATTTTAACTTAAGTCCCCTCTTGACTACTAGTGCTGTTTCATCCTAAGCAAGCTGCAACAAGCGTTATCTTGGTACAAGTTAATTTCTTCATCGCTTGCGGACTCTGTGGACTTACGTTGAAATATTGTTCGGTACGACTTGGCTTAACGCAAATCAGCTTACTCTCGGCTGAATGAAATTAGGAAAGCTATTCTGATGAATATATTGCGCAAAATTTAAATGAAGACTGCGCTATTATTTCGTTACCTAGCCCTACCTAACTGACCAGATAATTTATGAACACGATGCTAAATGTAATAAAATTTGCGGATTTAATTGTTTTGAAGTAGGAAATAGTTATAATTTTTTAATCAGAAATTTTAAAAGCTCTCAACACACTTAAACACAAAAGATGACTGTGATCTGTTCACACGTACACCCACGATCAGTGACGAACACGATTATATATTTCTTTTAAGATCGAGTTTTCTGAAGTAAAGTAATTTATATACGATTGAATACTGATTCAGATAGCGCACTTAACCCTCTCTCAGAAATAAGAGGAGGCCTGTGCCCAGCAGTGGGACGTATATAGGCTGTTACTTTACTTTACTTTAGTTAACGGGAACCACAGGGTTATATTGACTACTTGAACAATCTATATAAAGCCAGCGATCAACTTGAGCATTCCAAGAAAAACTATTCAACGGTTAGGAGAAAGTAAACCAGGTCTTACGATAAGGGAACAATCTTTGGAACCACACATTATACCGTGAAGATAAAGTCAGGTTTCCGAGTGCCGGCGACCTGCATTTGAATATGATCACTGATAAACGCTTTATGGTTTAATCGAATGGAAAATGGAATTTGAAATATACAGTTGCGGTGTAAGGGCATTAAAAAAACCAAAGCAATACACGTCGATTAATAATTGGAAGCACTATGTTGCGCTGATGATATAATAGTGTAGCAAAAGCACTTACTTCAAAAAAGTAAAATAGTTAGTTTTTTTTTTTAAAGTGACAAACGACAGCACCTATTAGTAAGTGGCTAATGCATTCTTTAAACACATTCAATAAAACCTCAAATAGGCTACAGAGTCGTTGTCGTCTTTAAGGACTAATATGAGACGCCTGTAATTATACTAGCACTGGAAGGTATCGTAAATATCACGTAAATTATAATTATTAATAAAAGCAAATTAAATTAATAATCACCAAGGGCCGCGCGCGGCACATGTACATATTTGTATGGCCTACAAATAAAAATGATTATTCTAGGGATGCTTGTCTCCGCCTCCACGATAGATGAGAAAGTCCTATTGGAGGTGTAATTTTTTTTTAAATATATTTTATTACGTCAATATCGTAAGTCAATTCAAATCAAAGTAATATTTTACCGACTTAACTACCCTAATCAAATTAATGGGCAATTCAATACAACGGCGTTTTTGAAATGACCAACATTATACCTGCAGATGTTACACTCGTACTTTTTGTAGAACGCAGTCATTTTTAAATCCAATAACTTTATTTTATCTGCGGAAAAAAAGCAAAACCGCGGGAGGTCCAACCGTATACACACGAGCATCAAACTTGGCCGAAATTCAAATCAGTGTTTTAAAACCATGCATTTTTACCGCAATTTTGGCACATGCTTACATTTTATTATTGAATTTCCAATTTTACTACCGAAAATCGAGTAGTCAGCGGCAAATTAAACTGTTTTATTTAAAACAAAACTGCAGAAATTGTTTATTTAACTATCGAACGTATTATTTTCTAATTCTAGCAGATTGAATTTTATTTGCTTGCTTTAATACAGGTTTAAATAATACTCTGTGTGAAAATTAATTATATTGGTCGAAGAATTATAAATAAATAAATAACTTAAAAAGCTGAATTCGCCTTGTGGCGTCGTTGATGTTTGAGAGAAATCAGAAACTTCGATTATGAGGATGACGATACTCTAGTAATTAAAAAAATATATATATATATATAAATTCTGTTACACGATATAATATGACATTCCTTCATACTTAAGCTGTCTTAGTTTATACTTGGCGTATACAAAAATCTAAGAGCGAAGCCAAAATATGTTTTCCGTTATGAGGCCAGTGTCGCATTATTTTCGTGTGTCAAAGAGGTGCGGGATGCAGCGCAGGACCCCAAAACAAGTTGTTGAAGCGTTTTCTAATTATCTTAATACGTGTCTTTGTTTGACAATGTTCCCAAGTTTTGTATGACAATGTTCCCAATGGCCACTTATAAACCTTTGAGTCTCTTTCCCTAAAAATCATTAAAAACTAATTTATAGCTAGCTTTTATTAAGGATTATGGATCACTCATCAAAGAAGGCTTTTCTATTTTTTTATGTTACAGCCCTACACGTGGGCGGCGCTCGAACCACTCCCGATAGGCATGTTGCCAACGTGCGATTGTATGATACTCGTATGTACACCGTATAGCAAGCGAGCGGACGGTGGATTACTAACGAGTGGTTCACTCTCCGACCGCATGAACACTTTATACATCACAGCATGCGTCAAATCCGGTAGTTCTGATTTTTTGCAGACTTGTTTATGATGTTGGCCCAATGAATAATCCAAGTTTGTGACCTCGAGCGCCGAACGCAACTTTGTCAAAAAATACAGAAAAACAAGGATCCCAGAGTTTCTTGCCGGTTCTTCTCTATAGAGGACTCACTTTTCGGAACCGGATCAGATAGGCTTAATTATATTTTTTATATTGAGGATTATAGTATATTATCTCCTATATAGGACTTAAATTAAGTTTATAACGGGCAATATTATTTTTATTATTTATATTATTTTTAACACGCTTTAATTAGCTTTGCGCGTAAGTATCTATCTATCTGTGTAACGGAATCTTTTAGTGTAATTTTCACCAACTTGTAGACGACCGATTGACTTGAAAATTTGCACTCGTATCAAGGATGACAATACAATAGTTTAATAACTTTATACTAGTATCCTGATCAGGATCACCAGGATAAAATAAAATAATTTTATATTTAGCGCGTTTCTTTAGATTTTTAAACTATAATTTATTTGTAGTGTATGTCTATAAGCTATATTAACGTTCATAAAAGCTTTAAATAAACTTAAACTCAATAAATATTTTTGACTTAGTAATCCAGTAACTTTGTCGCCTGAAAGTATGGGGTAGTATATTTTTCGCAGTTTTTTCGATTTTTGACAAAGTTGCGTTCGGCGCTCGAGGTCACAAACTTGGATTATTCATTGGGCCAACATCATAAACACGTCTGCAAAAAATCAGAACTACCGGATTTGACGCATGTTGTGATGTATAAAGTGTTCATGCGGTCGGAGAGTGAACCACTCGTTAGTAATCCACCGTCCGCTCGCTTGCTATACGGTGTACATACGAGTATCATACAATCGCACGTTGGCAACATGCCTATCGGGAGTGGTTCGAGCGCCGCCCAGGTGTAGGGCTGTAACATAAAAAAATAGAAAAGCCTTCTTTGATGAGTGATCCATAATCCTTAATAAAAGCTAGCTATAAATTAGTTTTTAATGATTTTTAGGGAAAGAGACTCAAAGGTTTATAAAGTGGCCATTGGGAACATTGTCATACAAAACTTTGCTCTCGTACGTCAGTAACGTTATCCAGCTTTAAATAGCAAAGACACGTATTAAGATAATTAGAAAACGCTGCAATGTATTCGGTATTAGTCTAGAGAGTATATGAGACCACGGGAGGTATTCGTGTGCCATAACTTTGGCTAAAAGGAAATATATTCTACGAAAAATATTTCCTTTTAGCCAAAGTTATGACAGACGAATACCTCCCGTGGTCTCATAGACTCTCTAGACTAAGCGATATGTTACATATAGTACAAGTAATGGATTAACATTTTGACCGGTTTGTACCATCTATCACTCGTTAACATTTAAATGTCTTTGACAAATTACACTAGCGATCCGCCCCGGCTTCTCACGGGTGATTTCGGGATCTCGACAACAGCGCCACCTACCGGTTCCAATTGTGAATCCAAACCATACTCGAATCAACTTAATTACACACATAGAATTTCATCAAAATCGGTCGAGCCGTTTAGGAGAAATTCAGTCACATACACACGGACAGAAGAATTTTATATATAATTATACATATAAACCTTCCCCTTCAATCATTCTATCTATTGATGAAAACCACATCAAAATCCGTTGCGTAGTTTAAAAGATCTAAGCGTACAGACGGCGGGAAGCGAATTCTCATCAATTCGTTAGCCACAAAAAGTACCTCTTGTCAACGGCTCAGCGATCAAGTTAGTGTCAACGAGGCCTCAGCCGAAAGAAAAATATGCATATGTAGGCTATTTTTACTTACAAGTTAAATAACCTTATACAAAACTATGGCGTTTTCTCCATATCACATTTTTTGTGTTAATGATGCTGTATTTGTTACCGTTAACCATTACAGACTATTAAAGCCCACTGCTGACTGATGATGCCTCAGCCATAAGGCCTCTACACACCAAACCCGCCGGCCCGCCGGGTTAGGCCGGCGGCATTAGAACATTGTAAGAGTGGGGTGCGCGCGGGCTCAACCCGCTGTCACGATTATCGCAAAACAAGCCAAAACAAGGGCAAAGCCGGCGGGCCGGCGGTTTTGGTGTGTAGAGGCCTATAGATTGCCTCAAAGGAGCGGGTTGGCAACCGCAGTTATTTTATTTTTGGTTGTTATTAGGAAGACGCTGCTGCCCATCTCCTGATTTGTTTCCCTCTGTCGCCTCTTACGACACCCACGGGATGATATGGGGTAGTGGATATTCTTACACCGCCACTACACGGTATTTGTTGTTCACATTATTTATGTACATCGTCAATAAATTTTTACGTGGTAGAGCCATGCTGCAGCTATATTACTGGTATAGTTGTAGTACGAATGGGTCGGCTCGACGGGAAGGACCACGCCTCACAGAATACCAGCGTAAAATAGCAGCTTAACGCTGCTGTGTTTCGTATGGTAAGTGTAGAGAACCGGAGACCCTTTTACTGAAAAGAGGCATTCCATCTTAGTCCTCACGGGTGACAACGCATCTGCATTTTGATTCTTTATTAAAGATAGATGTAGATGTCTATGGGTCACAGCAACCACTTACCATCAGGTGGACTGTGTGCTCGTTTGTCACCCGATCCTATAAAAAAAAAAAAAAAATATCAATGCTTTTTTTAAGTTACTCTTTTAAAGAACAGTCAGCTCGACCTAAATGCGCAAATAAAATAAATTTAACGAGACTTTATAAATACACATTAGATGTATGAATGAAATATAAAGACAAACGCTCGCTTTAGATTGCCAACGTACCGAGAATGACTGGAGGACACGAATTGATAACAAACGCTATTTCCCTTTGAGCGCCACTTTATCCGTACGTAGATGGCAGAGCGTGGTCAGCGCAATTAGTGAGTGTATTATGCCATCGCTTGTTATTAAGTTAGTTTATTCGTGCTCATTTTCACAACGCTGATAATTGAGTAAGTGTACACTAAAAATTTGGTGCCCAGCCCCAGCGGCGAGATGTATAGAATACAACTGACCAATTATCTCTATATACATATAAAAATCAATTGCTGTCTGTTAGTCTCGCAAAAACTCAAAAACGGCTAGACCGATTTTGATAATTTTTTGTGTGTGTTTTGAATGCATCTCTAGATGGTTTATATTCAAATTTGCACCCGGTAGGTGGCGCTGTTGTTGAGATCCAGAAAACACCCGTGCGAAGCCGGGGCGGATCGCTAGTTCTAAGTGTTACAAATTTATATATAAACATCAGCCACATCGTCCCGTGGGTGTGGTAAAAGGCGACAGAGGAAAACAAATCAGGAGATGGGCAGCAGCGTCTCCCTAATAACGACTAAAAATAAATAACGCGGTTGCAAACACTCTTGCTGAGCGTGTCAACTATGGCAAATATCACCCCTATGAGGCAATCTATGGGGGAGGCCTATGTTCAGCGGTGGACATTAGTAGGCTGTAAAGGTAACGGTATCAGCCAGTTTAAAGTTAATAGGTCACGCGGTTCATACGTACCTCTATAATTTTCCTTTACAATTTTTTTATTTAGCTTTGTCAAACATAATATTGTACCGTTCCGCTATCTAAGGATGGTCGCTGGCTCTGATAGCGAAAGAGAAATCTTTTCATAATGCAAAAAAATTCGAACAATTCAGCGGGGAAAGAAAAAGTACTCTCGAATGGAAGTTATTTAAATATTTGTTTTTGTAACCATTACGTTACGTGAAATAAAATCGGAATTATTCTTAGCTGGATTTATTATTAGTGCATGATTTCAAGGATAATTAAAAATGAATTTATTTTAGGTTTTAGTGTGTATTCATTCACACCTAAACGACCATAATATTAAAAAATATAAATAGGAATGTCAATTGTCAACAGCTGGAAGGAATCATCTGCAGTACATCATCATCATCATCATTACAGCTCTTCACACGTCCACTGCTGAACATAGGCCTCCGCGAAGGAACGCCACATAGCACAGTCCTGAGGCACCTGCATCCATTGACTTCCTGCATGTCTTACCAGGTCGTCACTCCATTTAGTGGGGGGACGCCCTGCAGTACATAATACAAATGATTTATTCTAGCTGTAACAAAATATTATTATAGTCATCAATATCCTAAACTAGGCCCAGATTACTTTTCGTATTTAGTTCAAATCCGTATCTCGGTCAATGGCGGACTGAAGCAATCAAGTTTACGCTGACTGTGCATTAAAACCCAAAACGCTTGCAATGCACTCCCATTTAAATTGTACATGACAATTAAGCGGAATTTATACTGGCAGTAATTTGAATGTAAGTAGCTAGAGAAGTAGGAACACAATAGACCTAGATTTCGCGTACTGCAATACACTAGATATAGAAACGCGTGTTAAACAAATCTAAAGTGAACATAGCAGAATTTAAATCTACGAATAATGTTTTCCCTAAAAGTTCTTTTCTAACATATATACATATCTGCTAACGATGCTTTATAATGGATACCATAATAAACCATTACCAACCCAACCACACATGCTACACAGGCTACCTAATTTGCATAAAACAATTCACCAATTCTACTACTGGTCTCGAACATCAAAATGCAAAATCGATTAGGCTGCAACTAGAACAAAGCTGAGGACTTCCCACAAATATCGGTATTAATCCCCAAAATCGGTAGTAACAATATATGTGTTTAGTTAAACCATCTTTTTATAACTTTGTTAAATAATAGTAACATACAGATTATTACACGATACAAAACTTATACGAAAAACGAGAAGGAGAAGGTCTTTTTATGTGCGTTCATCGATTTCTCGGATACGGCTAAACCGATTCAAATGATTCTTTTTTACTAAATAGGTTATATTTCAATTTTTTTAAATGTTTTATACATAAAAGAATTTATAAATTTTAGTGAATGCTAGTAAAACTAAAATCAAAGTACCAAAAAATTATCTAAAATCAAAATATGTACATAATCTTAAATCTATTTCTTGTGATCCTTAGGATCCTACCTATATATTCTTTGACTATATTCGTTTTGAACTAATTTCGAAGTCGTAACAATTACCATCATTAATTAATCATTTTGTATGTAACAAACCCGTGATAGTCTCAGTAGAGGCTTATTTTGCAATTTCGTTCTACTATTTCGTATGCAAGAATATTCGCTCAACAATGGCTAAGGCATGGGGTAGTGGTAAAATGGTAAAGATGTAGTAAATATAAGGAAATATTTCAGTGTTATTAGTAAAATGACCATATCTTATCCAAAAATAATAAATAATTTAATAATTCAGAAATGTAAAATGACGGGGGAATTTCCTTGTATATTTTTTTACTTATTATAAGCCAGTGTTTGACCACAATCCCACCTGGTGGTAAGTGGTGATGTAGCCCTAGATGGTAAATCGCACTGTCTTAGCATAACAAAAGCTTATTCACTCTTGCCTTGAAGACGCCCAGATTGATTAGGACGGAAAGATAGACGCCGGCTAGTTATTCCACTCCCTTTCTGTACGCATTACAAAAGACGAAGCAAACCAATGCGTGGAATATCGACAACAAAGGGGTGAAGACCCGTCGACCGTCTGGTTGACCGATGATGGAAAGGAGAGGTAGAAATTCTGAGAAATCGTGTAAACACATTTCGGTATTTCCAAAGAAAAGACCCCAAAACGGTAGGTTCGAGACCCCTGAATTCTACAAAAATAATGTCAAAAATAAAAAAAAGATTGCGAAATATTTTCGGTGAGTTATATTACCACTGGCGAAATGGAAAACGGAAAAGCTAAGATGTTGTTTGACGTATTACGCTTGTCCTAATTTCATATAAATTGATCGGTTATATTGTGGGCCATTTGATCCGATATAATATTATCGTTCTATTTCATTTACTATTGATTCGATTTGGTGTTTGATACAGTTCCGTGTGAGTTGTGAGGTGACGTAAACATGGGATATTATTTATCGAATAGTGTTTAACGCACCAAAGAATATGTATTACACATAGAATTATTACGTATAGAAGCGCAGTCTAGTACAAAACACGAGCGTTAAAGTGAAGTAAGGTCATTATGTTAGTGGGCGCGAGTCGAATGTGCCTACGCTCGTCACACGCACACATACACGCCATTCAGTGATACCAGTTTCTGGCGTTTGCAATCAAATTGTGAAAATCACTATTTTATTGATTAATTTTAAATAATCGATATAATAAGGATTACGTATTGCGTATGAAGACGTATTTTATGAGAATAATAAATGGAATAAAATAAACACGATAATAATGATAATGGTACTAATATAACTTTATTATACATATTTTAATGGTACAAAAATGCAGACGTAATAAAATTTAAGAATATTATTAAACATAATTAATTTGCTCGAATACAATAAGCACATCGTGTAATGTTTAATTTTAACCGACTTCAAAAAAGGAGAAGGTTCTCAATTCGGTGTATTTTTTAATGCTTTTACCTCAGAATTCTGTTATTTCTAAACCGATTTAGATTTTTTTTATTTGAAAGGATATACACACAGATTGATCCCATATACACGCTGAAATTTTAATGGTTGTTTTCCCGAAGTCAAATGATTTTGTCTTGGTAGTACAATAGATTTATTAATATAAAATTATTAGGATGCAAAATGGCAGATTTACAATAGAGAAAACAAAACTCGAATGCGACCTCAAACCAATAGCAATATCTCGCGAGTAGGTTGGACGTGCAGGCTAGCTTATGCCGTATTACTACGCGTAAGAATTTATTTAGCTCTGAATATTTATTAAAAATAAATCATTATTTGTTAAAGCAAGTGATATACATCCTCGAAATCGACATGACCCTGACCAACTTGTCCTAGATGTCATTCCTAGGCTCGTTAAATATAACAAAATTGTCTTAATACGAGTATGTGTGTAAAATATTTAATAAAATACCTAAAGAATTTAAATTATTAAGCGAAAGATTATATAACAAATATTTGTATAATTGATTAAAATTGAATGCTTTTATGATTTAAAAGATTTTTTAATAATTGTTAAGATTATTTTATTAATTTTAAATAATTATCAATTAAGTCATTATATACCTAAACATTTTAAAATTATAATTTGCATTGAGTAAGGAATACGGGAAAACAACCACTAAAATTACAGCATGTGTCTTAGAAATCAGCGTACATACATAATTGATAACCTCTCCTTTTGGGAGTCGGTTAAAATAGACTATGTTTGGGTGTAAAGTGACATCTGCTTAGTAAAGGCGTTCTTATTAATAATCTCTTGATGTAGTAAATAAAAAGTTTTATTCTATACTAAAACGTCGACTTGGTCAATGAACAAAGCAATAAAAATAAATTTAGTTGCTATAATAGTTGCGTTAAAATGGCGTCGACGGATCGCGATCAGCTGATCACTCCGTATTAGTTTTAAATAGGCACCCATTGTTAATATTATGTTAATACTTAGAAGTAGGTATCTACATATAAACATTTGAGTTTTACACAGAGCGTTGCGATTAAACGTTTTAAACACAAATAGAAAAGAAATATTTTTAAAAGAAAATTGTGATTTTTCCCCACAACTAGCAACATTTGTATTATGATAGCTTAGGTATGTATTTTTTAGTTTTACATACTAATAATGAATTAAATACATGAACTTACCTGTGAAATGTAATACCATCACTTTTTATGTTTATCATCACTGTTGTGTCAATATTTTACAACACAAACGGTCATTTTACAATTTTTCGCGAGCTCTTCTCCGTAAGACGTGACGTTGCGCACTGACGCGTCGCTGAGTGAACTTACGCGGTTTCGCGTTAGTTTTACTTGCTTCACTTTCGGTGCGCGTACTATTTCTATACGTAATAATTCTATGGTATTAAATAAGAGCAATTGTAAAATGTTTTGTGTTTCCCTAAGAACTTGAATCCAGTCCTAAATTAAAATTAGTAGCTTAATGAATGTTGTTACAATTGACGTTTCTTATGACAGATTTCTTCAATGATTGCATTGAATAATGGTTTAGAAAACCAGTTTACTACGTCACGGCTCCCAGGTTCGTGTCTAAATCGAAACATCTTTGCGAAATAGGTTTTCTCTTCTAAGAATTTTTGTTTTTTGGTTACGTTGTACTGTATTTGTCTCATTTACTGATACTGCATCATCGCTAGAAAAGCGTTACAATGGACACTGGGTTTTTTTCATATAAACGAGTAGACAAACAAGCATACGGCTAACCTGATGGTTTGTGATCACCGCTGCCCATGAATACCTGCAACACAGTCTTTTAGTCCAGGTAGATAAGAACCAGTGAAAAACTCAAAAATTAATTTTACGAACATTAACGCAATTAATTTTTACTTTTTATTTTCGAAGTTTCAAGCGCATTGCAGCACCCATGGGGGACTTGATTTGGGGACCTATTCAACGTCTCAAATCTTGGTTATTCCGAGTTCTGAGCCACCTTCAGCTTTTAGAAGAAATCGTTATGTTGTAACTATGTTTAGCTATAATTCTTACGATGCAATCGCATATAATACGTACAAAATGCTATAGTCCTGCATCTGTAATCCGATATGCCCTTCGTAAAGTGAAAGGCGGACGAGCAAAAGGCGCTTCGAACACCGAGACGTTGAATTTTTGTTCGTTCTTAAATTGTTTTTTCATACTTTTTATAATGCCCTTTAAAAGAGAATCTGCTTATAGCATTATCTGGTTTACTCGTTCAAGACTGTTGAAACCGAGTTGAAACTATAGATAATTTATTTAATATTTTGTTAAATTATTTTACAATCGAGGTCACAACCAATTATCATAATAATTTATGTCACTCGCCATCTTCTTTTATATTTCTCTGTGGGTTAAAATGCGTAACGAAGATATGCTAGATGAAGTGATGAAACACGCAAGTAGTGTAACGTGCAGGTCGCTCAGAATCATTCTTTGGGTCAATATATGGAGTAGGCCTATGTTCAGCAGACGACTGGCGGTAATGATAGTGATAGTGATCTTTAGGTCCTGGTTTTTGTCTGGTCCACGAATACAAAAATAATTATTTACACTTATACAATACAATAACATAGCAGCAACTAAAAAATAATTAAAAAAAATAGATTTTTCGAGATTTTTACTAGCATCGATTAAAAAGTTAAAGCGGGAAGCTGACTTGACTTTAAATGCGGCCCCTTGAAATCTGCCACCCGGGGCCATGTCCCGCCAGCGGTTTTGACCAACTAGTTCTAAGTCAGAACAAAATGAATAGTTATTTTTTGCTCTGTATGACAAAAACCCTAAATGTTACCCTTTCTATGAACACAAGTGTTAAGAAAATTGTTGTGGATGCGATTCGGTCTGATCTCACTATCAACTTCCCCCTTGGTGGCTAATTCTATGATCGATTATATTTTTGACAAAAATCTACTGAATCGATTTAATAAAAGCGTAATCAGGTGTTCATTGTGCAATAAATGGTTTAGCGAATATATCATTATTTTAATATTTAAGATGCGAGACGAAAAAATGTACGAACGGTCGTAACATAGTAGACTAAAACCAGAAGAATCAATCTCTAGGGATCCCAAAACGTAGAAATGTTTTAAAATTTGAACTTCCGGCAATCGGACCCGACTACAGAGCAAATTAATGCGAAAGTAACGAATAATTTACGAATCGGGTTCAGTATTAATATTCCAACGACTCTATCATCTGATACAGCAAACTTTAGAATAGCGATAGGAATTTGAATAAACGCCGCCGTATATGTAAAACATTAAGGATCGAGTGAAAATTATCTCATGACTCACTTCAAAACCTTGAACTTTAAGAATATTTACATTCCTTTAGTTTAAAACAAATCAAACGCGTAATATACAAAAAAAAAATAACTCGCTATAGTTACTAATTACTATACATTGAAGTACTCTGTGGAACGTAATTAAACACGATGCATTAAGATATATGGCCTTTCTAGAACACAGATGCATATAATGTCTTATTAATAACACTAAATTATTATAGACATGTTAATTGATTATGGGCAATCAATAACTATTTATATTGTCAAATTAACACGAACGTCTGTTGATTTTTAATTGGTAATAATTTTTCTATTATAAAGTTAGGAGAATAAATTAAGGAGGTAATTAGTAAATAACCAAATGCCTTATTTTTTGTTCCAACTCCAAAAAATTTAAAAAAATGGTCAGGTGCGTGTGCGTAAAGTAGGGTTCCTCTATGTAGATTATCTCAAATAATTTCTCAGTAAGAACGCTATAATCATATATGAATACAGTGTTCATTATTATTTTCAATCTTATTTTTTCGTTATTTCGGTAGTATCTTGATATTTCGAAACCTAATTACTAAAAGTGTAAAAGTAAACTTAATAGTACCTCACTCGGTATGGAGTCGAAAAATTTTACGGTCCCCTAAGTAATCAAAGACGAAGTACATAAAAAATATATATTAGTATTATTTTCTATCATAAAAATTAAAAACCTTACTAACATTTTAACTATTATATTTAGATTTGTTTTATTTGCTCGAAAATAGAATTAAAAAAAAAACTTTTCCTTGGCCTCTACTTCACTTTCTATCTATCTTCTATGCTGTTTTTAAAGTGTCATGGCATAGTATTTCGATCTTATTTTTTAATCAGCATAATTCTGTTTCTTCTTTTTCCATTTTAAATATGGTTTTATATATAATGTGTTGAGTAAAATGTAGATGGTGAAAACTAAATGAAATAACATACCAATACCCCAATAATTATGATAATTTTTAAAAGATAGAAGTTATGTACGCGATGTCAAATTATAAATGGACTAAGTTGTGCAGAAACAATCCAACCCACAAACTGGTGAAAATAATGATCCAGGCCCAGTTTATTTCCAAGTGTGAAAGCCTTCTGAAAAACAAATAATGCTAAAATATACATTAAATTTTCTTTAAACTGATATACATAACATGATATAATAGGACTTCTGCCAAAAATAAAAATGCATTTAACTTTCAAATCTGAATAACTATGTTTTTGTGGGTCGAAACATTTCTGCATAACACGGTCCACTTTAAAAAAAATAAGATGTTCAACGCTGTTATATTACTAGATGTGATGAAAAATGTTGAGTGTGATATTAATTCGAAATTAAGTAAGATATAAGAACCGCACAAATCGTGTCAGCCTCTTAACCAACGAGAATTACCGGTCGCGGCCATCTTGCTCCGTACTACGACCACAATGCTCTACAAAAAATATAAAAGCTCCTATTGAGGCCATTGACCCCCTTGCGGTTTGTTGCTTAGTTTTGTGCCGCAATGGGTTTTAATGAAGATTACATCGTAATCTTCCAAAGGATGGACAAAAGGCTAGAAGGATTATAACACTTTTCTACCGACTTCAAAAAGGACGAGGTACTCAATTCGACTGTATGTTCTTTTTTTCCTTTTTTTTATGTATGTTACCTCATAACTTTTTTCTGGGTGACCCGATTTCAATGATTTTTTATTTATTTGAAAGCTGGTGGTTCTCATGTGGTGCTTCTTGTGTGTTGATTGAGGTCTAACTAATAGTTTTTGATTTATCCTTAATAATATATATTGAAGTCGTTTGTACAAAATTTTTATTTGTAATGATGAAAATAGTTTACACTTATTGGTGTGGGTGTAGTTCGGAACATAATTTTATACTCATGACAGAAGTTGTATTGTTAATTTGAACCCACGACCATTAAACTTATAAACGTAGTAGAAGCATGCTGCAGCTATATTATGGCTGCAGCACGAATGGTTTGGCTCGAATGGAGTAGGACTACGCTCTTACAGAATACCAGCGTTAAACAGCAGAATAATTCTGCCGTGTTTCGTGTGCTGAGTGTACAGAACCAGAGACTTCTTTTACTGAAAACGAGGCATTCCATCTTAGTCCTCAAGGGTAACAACGTAATCAACGTATATGCATTTAGATTCTTAATCGGGGATAGATGTAGTTGTCTATGGACCACAGTTCACTTAAGCCTACTGATCTTTTTTACTCTTGTTCTTTTGCGGATATTTACATCACCGATTTTATCACAAAATTATTTTTGCATAGGCCTTTCGCTTTTCATTGCTAACCTGTCCACTGGCAATAATTTGCTCTATTGAAATATTAATAAGCTGGTGAAACACAAAAAAAAACCTTGAATAAAAATTGTGAGAATTTGGTGTACCCAAAAATGTAGCAATTTTCTTGACAACATTTAACACCGTTGACGTGAGTATGGGATTTCATTTGAATAACACAATAGCCGCATTTATAGACCGAGTCACGTGCATTTATTATTTTAAAAAGTTATTGAAGCCACAGCGCAGGCTCGGGGTCAGATTGCGTGCGTCCCAAATCAGCCGTAATAAGCCCGTAAAGCCTTACCAAGACCGGGCTTGGTAAATAATGGTAGTCAACGAAAACATACTTTATATCTGCTTTGGTTTAACCTATTTATATTAAGTTTAAAGAAATTTCCTACAAGAAAAGACAAAATCCGTGGTGACTGGAACAGGCAATATAAGTTTTTAAGATGTCAAAGAAATAAATAAAAAAATAAACAAGTATTATAAAAGTAATTAATTGTAAATTTTAATCTTTTTTGCAATATTTTATTCTATGAATAACTTTTATCTGGTCATTGAAAAATCGACAAGGATTTAATCAAAATTTCTATCCGAAAAGAATCTCTATCATCTGTAATTAAAAAAAAAAACATAATGTAGTAATACCAATACTTAAACTTGCTGTACAATGTTGTGTAGTTACAGGCTTTAAATTTTTTACTAAAACTCATAAAATCTTAATTATATATATTTAAAAAAATATTTTAAAAGGTTTTAAAGAACCAATTACCTGATTTTCTTGCGAGCGAGTCAAATGAATAGAGACTACAAACTGATTAGGATTTACATTACTATACAATGGTTTTATATTTAAGAAAATACAAATTGGACTACTCATTAAATAAAACTAATTTTAATATTTTATCGCGTTTAATTTGAACTAATTTTATATACCTATATTTTTTCCCGCCGTTATGAAAGCTGTACTAGTCATTTTGATCAATATAATACAACCTATATCTTAATTACGATGCTCTATATTAATATTACTGCCTATATTTTAATAACCTGCACGGTGGTTGGTTTTGTAATATATTCATATCACTACAGTACCTCTCCCAACTATTCGCATCATTAACTTTATGACGCTCGTGACATCTATCGACAAGCTTCGTAACTAGATTTCCAACTCCGGCTACGATATAAGCAATATCTTTCAAGCTTTCAACCACACGACGACATCAAAGTAAATTTTGTGTAATAATTTTTTACAAGAATAAATAATATAATCGAACAAAAATGTACAAACGAAAAACTCAAGAAAACATACTGATCAAATCGACGCCGTCTGAGATCAGCAGTTCTCAAGTCAAAGGACTGCTTCGTTATATTGTGAGGACTTCCAAAATATCTAAGATTTGGTCACTAGACGTTGACGAGGCACGGAAAGACTTGTTCTATTCTTTTTAAAACATTATCCTTACACTAGGAGCTTCTCCCTGTCTCATGGAGGCGTTTACTAACATAAATTAAACATGTACAAACATTTAGAATCGCAACGGTCATTTGTAAGCCATAAAATCGTTGTTTCGCGCGGGGCTCGAAGCCCGCCGATCCGCAGCGCCGTTTCGTCGATATTTCATCTGTGAAATAATATGAAAACTTGTCGGTCCACCATCGTATCACAACAACACTACTACGTTACTACTTAGAACGTCTTACCTAAAGGACCTCTAAACTTCGAGCATCGGGTGCTTAGGCTATATGTAGGGACTAAAATACATATAAGTGATATAGCGTAAATAATAAAATAATGCATGTATAGACGTGTATTAACGTCCTCCAGACCGAGTTTCGGTGACGGCGGCCAGTTTCAACGAAGACAAGCCTAGTATGCGCAAACATAGGTGCTCTCTTTATTCCCTCATTCTCATAGTCCGTTAGGACGGTAATCCGACACGAGCGGAGATAGATAAGGCGCAGGACCAACAGCTTTCGCGTTTACGACCACAAGACAAAATAGGCAATGATAGACATTATGACTATTAAGGCTACAGGTCGAATGGGTTGGCTCGACTGGGGAAGAACCGTGCTCGTGTAAAATTGCAGTTAACGCTGCTGTTCCGTAAGACGTATTAACGAATACCGGAGACCCTCCTTACTAGTAACGAGGCATTCTATCATAGTCCACACGGGTGACAAAGCATCTGCATTTTAATTCCTAATCGAGGATAAATGTAGGTGTCTGTGAGCCATAGCATTCACTTACGAAAGTGAGTGGACAAAATAAAAAATTTATTCACTATCACTATTACACTGACATACATATTAAGAGGGTTATCATTATGAAAATAGAAAGAGCCCGCCTCGCCGCTCAAGTGCGGGAAAGATTAATATTTAACTACACACTACTCAGACATGTAAGTTTCTTCCAGAACGTTACGTTTCACGGTAAATTTGTCCTAAAATTTGCGAACCCTAGTCACAGAATAAATAAACGAATAAAGAAACGGTTGAAAGCCACGGTAGATCAGGGACTAAGCGCTCGCTGTAAATTTTACAGAACGCGAGCAACCTGAGTTCGATGTCAGCCAGCACACGTGGTAGAGCCATGCTACGGCTATATTAATAGTATAGTTGTAGCACGAATGGGTCGGCTCGACCAGGGAAGGACCACGCTCTCACAGAATACTAGCGTAAAATAGCAGCTTAATGCTACTGTGTTTCGTTTGGTGAGTGTAGAGAACCGGATACCCTTTTTATTGGAAAAGAGACAGTCCATCTTAGTCCTTACGGCTGACAAAGCATCTGCATTTTATTCGCAAACGAGGATAGATGTAGATGTCTATGGGCCACAGCAACCACTTACCATCAGGTGGACTGTGTGCTCGCTTGTCACCCTTATACTATAAAAACAAAACAATGAAATTTTTAATAGCAATTTTAAGTGCTCATTTACCACGTGCTCGGTGGTGAAGTAAAATATCGTAAGGAAACCGGCATGTCTGAGAAATAAAAAAAATAATTTAAGTGAAGTCCACCAACAAACATTGGCTTGTTGGTGGACTTCACTTAAATTATTTTTTTTCTGCTCCAATAGCAGCGCAGCGGAAATTTCATTGCCCTAAAACCCTCAGATATGATAGGTCTGTGCCCAGCAGTGAGACGTATACAGGCTGTTTCCTTTACCTTACTTTTTACTAACGTATTCAATACGTTTCCAACCGACTTCAAAAAGGAGGAGGTTCTCAATGCGTCTTTTTATGTTTGTTCACCGATTACTCGAAGACGCCTGAACCGATTTACTTCCCAGGTGGTCCCATTTAAATTTTATCGAAATCGGTTGAGTGGTTTAAAAAAAATCAACAATACATTATATTTATATTGAAGTCGGTTGTACAAAATTTTTTAATTTTACCACTTGTAATTAAATAAAAACTTCGATACAATGTTGTACTTCGTAAATGTCGCGGCGCCGCGTCCCAGTTTCCGCGCTATACCGTTAACCCGGCTCCGTGCGAGGTACTCCGCGGTCCGCGCCCTACTCACTGGAGTTACATCATACTTTCACGTTGTTTTTAACGCGAACCGACGGCCCTTCGTAGAAATTCTGAAGCTCGTTGCTCCAATACTGCAAGTAGCGATAGATTAGCGCAACAAAACCCCGCGAAAAGTTTTCAACTTACTTGAGATTCAATCGTCGAGTACGAAAAAGTTGCGAAATAAACACAAAAAGGTTTGGTACTTATTTCTTTTAAATTAAAAATATTGTTACAGCCTAAATACGTTTCTAAATTAAATTCCTCTGACAGATTATACATTTTCATTATTTTAACTGACAAATATAACAAATACAATTAGTTAAAACTATTATGTATTACAAATATGTAAATATATTAAGCAATTTATATGTTCACTGCTGTGGAACGCGAGAGAGGCTAATTGAAGAATGCTGATATTGCACAAGCTTTTTATTTTGACATAACTTGAAATATTAACCTACGATAGCAGGCAGCATAACCCTTTCTGGTAACGGTACAACTACGACTCTCAACCAACGTAACGCAAAAGTAGCGACTGAAAATTCTGGCCTGGCAGAGAAGTGTGAAGAGCTGTAAAAATTTAATAAATAGTAAAAAGTATATAATGTAATAATATAAAATTAATTGTTATTTAATTACATTTCCATTGATTTATGGAACTAACGAGGCAACATCACACCGTTTCAAGTGCCCTGATGACCCACTTCAATGTGGGCACTTGATGACTTATTTGCCCATCGATCATTAGCGGGTGTAACAAATATATAACGGAATCTTTTCATTTTTCAAAGTAAGAAATAAAATATAAATTATCAAACATAATTTTTTTATCAATTATGGTTTCTCTAACGGCAAAATATATGAGAATTAATCTTATTATTAGTTACAATAAATACATTGATCATAGTACAATGAACGATTAATGAAGATGATTTCATCGACGAAAATTTTGAATGATACGACTGTCTATATTACCTACATAAAAACGACCACAAAAAAGCTTATCACAACGTATACGTAAAAAACTTAAAAAATATTTACAATACATTGTGTTGCATTACCTAATCGAGATATATGCAGCCTGTTATGTTACTTTTCTAATATCTACAACCAGGACTTACTGATACATAATATGGTGTAGGTCCGTCGCTCACCGAAACACGTTAAAACACAGGTAGAGAAAGTGCACGGACACCCAAACAATCAAGATTAGGCTAAAATGGATGTCGGTTGTTAAGAAGAATAATAGTCCCTCCCTCTCGGTCTTAAGAAAGTAAACCAAACACGGCATTAATGAGTTGTGAAACAACAATAAAGACGAACACAACAGAAGAACGTCTCGAGGCCGTGAAAAGCTAATTTTAGGGGCAATTTTAACTTAACACCGGAGCCTCGCGGCTCACTAGAGATTTAACTCGGATGGTTATGTTCGTGGAAATTCTTTGGCTTTTTCCTTTGTTTCAGTACACTGTCGCTTTTTTGTTTTTGTTTTGGATAAACGAATATAGAAGGAGAATATAAGTAATTTTACTTTGGCTTTACAGTTTATCAAAAGTAAAATTATGTCTATAATATAATACTTAAACAGAGAAATACAAAATATAAAAAGTGTAGGATAAAGTTAGTTTGCTTGCATGTTCCGGAGAAATCCTTTTAAAATCATTTGACTATTCATGACACACACAAAACACAATGAAATCACAATTATTTCTGTTGCAATCGTATTTTCTTTTGTACATTTGCAAAGTGCAAAAAAATATTAAAATATTTCTAATGTTCGATGCTCGACAAAATCTTCATGTGCAACGATAAAAAATTACTCCTATTTAAAATTGAAGTGTCACAATATCGGAACTTCTAGTTTTTGCCCAAACATAAAATTGAGGTGTAAATTCTTTCATGGAGTATGAATTTTAATGTGATAGGAATGAGGGTTGAGGATAGAAGAAAATACGAAAATAAGTGAGCGTAGAATTCTAAATCCCCACTCGTGCCAACAGTAAACAAATGGTAAAATTAAAAATTCTGTACCACCGACTTCAATATAAATAAAATGAGAATATCATCAATGTAGTCGAAGTCAATTAAATACGCATTGTTAAGGATAACTCAAAAACTACTGGCCAGATCTTGATCAAATATATGGGAAATCTCATGAGAAGCACCAGTTTTCAAATAAAAGAATTATCATATTCGGTTTACCTAGAAAGAAGTTCTGAGGTAACACACATAAAAAATACAGTCGAATTGAGTACCTCCTCCTTTTTAAAGGCGGTTAAAAATGCAGGCGCATAGCTTAAATTAGTTATTCTATGATTCTTTATCAATTTTGTGATTCTGTCCGTGTGGTGGATTCTTCGAGTGCAAGCGAAGATCGTCGTGTGGCAGAGAGACTACCCTGTGTCGAGTCAAGAATCAAGATGGGCGGTGTTGCTGTTGGTTTGCTTGCTTTATCTATTTTTAGTGTTATCATGTAATAACGTTACACTAGTGTGCGATTGTGGCCGAGACGTATTACAGTATGGCGAATTGTTACTGCGCTATAGTTAATGAATGGTGTGCCGTTTTTTTGCTGATAAGAATTTATTGCGAAAATGTGAAGAGCATGTTGACCATCCGCTTTCACATTATTATTATTTTTAACAGTAACCTCTTATTGTATTTCCCAAAAGTATTTTATAACGTAAAGTTGTTACCTTAAAATTTATTTTAAATTATTTCAAGAGTAATTTCCGATAAATGCAAGAAAGTGTAACAAATATTATATTTTTATGTAGTTTTCCGAAATATATGTAATCAATAATTATATTGATTAATATTAATGTAAACAGGGAGATGCAAGTTTCTTTCTAACTTCAATTTTTCATATTATTAGGTCATTTTATATTTATTGATTAGGATTACCAACGATAGTTATAATATATGTATTAAATAACCTCGTTATTTAATACATATATCATCTTACACTAATTGCACCAACTCTCATCGGTAAACATCACATTTAAAATGATTAAATCTAGGGATATTAATTTTAGTTACAATTATAATTCAACAATAGTAATATTTTCTACTATTACAGTTACCAAGGCTTAATACTGAAATTATTAATGGTCTCAATCCATTTACATACAGTTACGTATGTTCAGGTTAAGGTTTGGGATTGGGTAGTGTTATCTTCCCCCCCGAACGGGTTCCCTAGTAGCCGTGTCTTGGTCACCCGCGGTGAACAAAGAGGAACCCACTTGGCTGGCCCGTGGTGTAGGGCCGGCCCTAAGTGGCCACTCCGAGTAGGCTTGGCGGGACCACTACGGATGTGTGTTGGTGGGCTGCGGCGAGAGGGCTGTCCTCTTCCCCTACCGCTGCTGCTGAGGTGGAGTCGCGGAGGAAGAGGAGTGTTGGTATGGCGATGCGTCATTCGCCCTATCCTCCGCGACTCTGATAGGGCCGCACTGTTGATGCGGTGGTGGTGGGGCTGCGGGGTGAGAGGAGGCACCGCTCATCCTACCCTCTGCAGCCGAATCTTGGTTGGCAGCTGAGCCATAGACCAGATCCGCCGCTGTGGTCGGGAAAGCTAGTGTTTCCAAGTGCTTGTTTTTCCTGGCCCCATGGCCTCTGCGTATCGTACGGGGGGAGTCCGTTTCGCAGTTGAAGTTCAAAAATTATTTTGCGATGTGAATTATCAAAGTAAAACTTTTAGACAAAATATAAAATTGAATCCTGACGATCCCAAAGCCTTGGCTCGCACGAATAAAATGCGGAATGCGCTACCATTTACAATCTCGCGATGCTGAGAAATAGAGCTCTTAAAAAGATACACGAGGTTTTGTGGCGCCAACACAAGCCTGATTTTGTAATCATCTGCGGTATTTCCGCGGTTCCTGTCATGAATTTATTACTAACAGGAATTTCACTTGAACGTTATTTGCAAAGATGGTAATAGCATATACATTAAAAACTATAGTATGCTTCTACAATAACTTGTATAGGTGATTTATTATCTGCGTCGTTACGTATTACGTATTACGTGTCATTAAATAGACATAAAATCGTCATTTAATACGTATTTGGGTAGTGAATCGTGGTGGTAAATGTTTTTTATTAATTTAGTAACTTATCAAATATAAAAAAAATTACTGCCTCGTTGGTATAGTGGTTGTAGTAGCGCGACTGCTGATCATGAGGTCCCGGGTTCGAATCCTAGTCGGGCCAAAAAAAAATCAGTTATTGAGTTTTTCCATCAAGAAATTCTCAGTAGCTGCCCGGATGCTGTGGCCCATAGACATCTACATATGTTCTCGATTAAGAATCAAAGTGCAGCTGCGTTGTTACCACTGAGGACTAGAGGTCTCTGGTTCTCTTCACTCACCATACGAGAAAGGGCAGCAATACCTTGGGATTTTACGTTGGTAAAAGGAGCCGAACCTATCGTCCTACAAACGTAATATAGCTGCAGCGTGGCTCTAGCAAGTAAAGAACAAAATAAAATACAAAAACATTTATAATATAAACTGCGAAATTTTACTCCATAAACATTGTTCTTGAAAAAAAGGTTGTCCAAGGTTTAAAATAGATAGAGCACAGCCAGAGGCGAAGAAATTTAAATTTTTATAGAGTCTATAGCAATTTGTTTCAACCATAAAGCGTTAGTCTCATCCAGCCGGGGCGATTAAAATCTATAAGTTAACTTTTATTTCAATAAGCTTTGCCAGTAACGGGCCGCCATTAACACAGTGAGGGCGGGATTTTCTTTTAAAGTCACGGAACACCCATCGATTATCAGTCGCTTTCTTTCACTATGGGATGGATCGCTCGTATTGTTAGATTTATATTGTATTGGATCAGAAAAAAAACGTCGACTTCGTGACAAGAAACCACACCTATAACAAAAGTAGGCTATTTAATAACAATTATTCCAAAAAAATAATGATTTTAGGTCATGTACTTTGCTGTATATTCGGGTCTTCATTCACTGTAGAGAAAAAACAAGACATTTTTTTAGTCGTTCCTTTACTGCGTTTCCAATCCAATCTAATCCGTTTATCAAGCGTAGCGATTATGACATATACATCTAAGGTAGTCTTTTAGTTTGTAGTTTGTCAAATAGGCGAAAAATATGAGCGATACGAAATTGTATATTTCCTTATCTATACAAGTAAATAAAATTTAAGTGTCTGTTTGTAATGTCAAAATTACAGCTTTTTACTAAATGCATATGAAATTATATACGATGCTTATAACAAAAATACAATTTTTTAAATTTTTGTCTGTCTGTCTGTTTGTTCCGGCTAATCTGCAAA
Source organism: Parnassius orleans (assembly GCA_029286625.1). Taxonomy (NCBI): domain Eukaryota; kingdom Metazoa; phylum Arthropoda; class Insecta; order Lepidoptera; family Papilionidae; genus Parnassius; species Parnassius orleans. The sequence continues at coordinate 5,928,276 of JAGSMP010000036.1, forward strand.
ACGGCTGGACCGATTTTTACGGGACTTTCACTGGCAGGTAGCTGATGTCATAAGGATTAACTTAGGCTACTTTTCTTTTAGAAAAAGAATTAGGGTTCCGCGCAAAAAACTTAAAACCCCAAATAACACGCGGGCGAAGTCGCGGGGAACAGCTAGTAACGTGATATATCGATTGCCCAATTATATAAAGTGAGCAACGGCAACGAAACAGAAATCCTTATATCTTTCAACTTTATCTGTAAATTGAACCGTTACGCAAATCCGGGGTATGCAAATGCGATTCCGTACAATAAAGGAATACTAGCAAAAGTTCGGGGTTCGCAAACTCTGGCGATAAGGCGTGTTTAAATCGCGCTACGGTGCGAACATTGAGTGTCACTTCTTTTTCTTTTCCCCAAACTTAGAGCCAGCTTACAATAACATATTCATCGCAAATAAAAAAATATAAAAATAGTAATGTTGCCATGCCAGGTTATTAGTCATTTTAATTATAATCAACAGTGGCTGGACGTACAATGACTTTGTTCTACTGCTTTCCGTCTTCTACATGAAGTCCTGTTGACTGAAATTAAACGAGACGAAGTGCGGATGCTACTGAGAATTGTTTAATATCCAAAATAATTTCTAATTTTAAGGTTGTACTCAGGATTATTTTACCAATAGCAAGAGTCCTAAAGGGTGAAGGAAAACATCGTGAGGAAACCTGCATGTTTGAGAAATGAGAAAAAAAATATTTCGATAACATGTGAAGTTCGCCAACACGCATTGGGGCAGCGCGGCGGACTCTTTCTTGCCCTAAAACCCTCTCAGAAATGAGAGGAGGCCTGTGCTCAGCAGTGGGACGAATATAGGCTGTAACTTTAACTTTTTTAACTTTAAAAGTCCTATTTACCTGCTAGCTAAAATTTTTACAGGATTTTAAATCGTCTGTTTGGTTGAAAAGCATTAAAATCATCAATTTGTATGTAAAGCATTAAAAGCACAGATATATTATATTAGTATATATTAGTAATATTTCATTGCTAGTTTGCACATCTTTAAACGTAATTCGCTTATTAACACAGTTTTGACAATAAAATATAATTTGATTGTTTGTAAACTATTTATTGTATTAGATTTAAATTAATAATACTAATGCTATTAACACTAATTTCCTTTCATCAACACACACTAGACAGGTATATAATATTCTAAATATTTTTTATTTATGATTCAATATTTTTTAATAACTAGATAGTGGGTCTCTCATTTGCCTAATGGTCCGTCTAGGTCGGTACCACTCTCTAGCCTATTACTGCCTTCAAGTAGCAGAGCATCTAATGCTGTGTTCCATGGTGTCAACGTATCTTAAGCTTTCTTTGTAGAAAGATGATTATACATGTCAATTGGCTACAGTAACCACTTACTATCACGTCTTAAACTTATCATTATAATATTACAAAAATATATGAATATTACAAAATACAGTACATGTTACATAAAAACTTCAAAAAGGGTAAAAGTAAATCTTATCATGCGAAACGACAGTAAAATATGCACGTCGCTATTTATTTGTTAGAGTAGACTAATTCGATTGAAATTCGAGCGCGCCATATTGGATTATTCGACAACATTTACGTGACATGCGAGTCATACTCTTAACATGTTTATGTTAACTGAGATATATAGCTTTTTGATTGAGATATATATAGGATTTGAAACGAGAAAATCAAAATAATAATGCTAACATAATATACTAAGTAACATATTGTATAACTAAATTGGAAGTACTGCGACAGTTTACCCTTTTTAATGGCAGATGAAATTTAAACTTATTAAAATTATATAAACACAAGTACATATTATATTTATTGTTGCAGCACGAATAGTCGGCTCGACCGATGAAGGACCACACTCGCAAGAAGAAACAATACCAGTATAAAATAATCGCATTATATTGTTGAGTGAGTGACGCGAATCGGAGACCCTTTTACTAGTAACTAAAATAGTCCTTACGGATAATAACGCTTCTTTACGCTGGTTTTGTAGCATGATTAGTCTAGTTTTGTGGTCGTGTGGACGAAGGTCTCGTTCGGTTACTCAAGTTGAGAAGAATTACAGAGCTTATAGTGTACGGACAGACATTCGGCAGTGCTGATTTGTCTAATGGTGGAAGCAACGGAAACGACTCGGCAAGGAAGGTTGAAAATGAGTGCCCTCTGTTCCACTAGACTTAAAAGACCTAGACGGAAATCCAGACCTACTCCACTTACTATCGAAAGTCACCCTAACAACGCATCTGCATTTTGATTCTTAATGGATGATAAATATCGGTTATCCACTCCCGAGGTGAGTTTGCACCCGGCGCTGGTGGGACCGCGGATGTGTGCGTAAGCAATGCCGTGACTGCTGCCAATATGCGGGGAAGGTGGAACACCACGGGGATCAGTCGGTGCGAGTCCGACATAACCCGTCCTTGTGGCCGCGAGGGGGATATGCGTAGCCAATTCCACATGTAAACCTGAATAACCACTTATCATCAGGTGGGAAAGTAGTCAAGCACTACTTACTATAATAGTTAAAAAAAGGTAGACGATAACGATAGATATCACAGATATTATTAATACGCCCGACGAGACATGCGGCCATTGTGGGTCAACGTCCATTTCGAAGGATTATAGTAATCGTATTTTAATGGACCTCATATCCTCCCAGTAATGCACGTTAAACAGAGTCTTTTGTTACCAAAATATGCCAGCTCTATAATCCGTGATATGGGCTGCGAAAATATTTTGTACGATGAATTAAAATTATAAAATTAAATGTTCGAAGTTCGATGACCGCGTTGTTGAGTGATCAGAGAAACTGAATTCCGAAAGAAAGAAAGAGATATTTGGTACAAAATTTAGGTGGGTACAAAATTACAAATAGCTCGATATATTATATGTAGTCAAGAATTCATCATCATCATTACAGCCCATCACAAGTCCACTGCTGAACATAGGCCTCCCCCAAGGAATGCCACAAAGTACGGTCCTGAGTCACCTGCATCCATCAACTTCCTGCATGTCTTACCAGGTCGTCACTCCATCTAGTGGGGGGACGCCCTACACTTCGTCCGCCGGTACGAGGCCGCCACTCGAGAACCTTTTTTCCCCATCGGTTATCGGTTCTTCGAGCTATATGGCCGGCCCATTGCCACTTCAGCTTACTAATCCGTTGGACTATGTCGGTCACCCTGGTTCTACTGCGGATATCCTCGTTTCTAAGTTTATCGCAGAGAAACCCCGAGCATAGCTCTCTCCATAGCTTGCTGAGCGACCTTGAGCTTCCTCATGCGGCCAGCAGTGAAGGACCACGTCTCAGATCCATAGGTCATCACTGGCAACACGCACTTGTTGAACAATCTTGTTTTGAGGTTTTGAGGTATACCTGACGAGAAGATGTTTCGTAATCTCCCGAACGCTGCCCAGCCGAGTTGAATCCGTCGATTGACCTATCGGTCGAAGTTGGACTTGCCTAGTCGGACTATTTGTCCCAGGTAAACATACTCGTCAACAACTTCGAGCTTAGTGCTCCCAACAACTACCGGCATAGGTGTGACATGGACATTAAACATGATCTTTGTTTTGTCCATGTTCATCTTAAGACCTATCCGTTGGGAGACACTATTGAGGTCATTGAGCATAGTGCTTAGGTCCTCCAGCGATTCTGCCATAAGGACTATATCGTCGGCAAATCAAAGGTGAGTGATGTACTCGCCGTTGATGTTAATACCGTATCCTTTTCAGTCCAGTAACTTGAAAACGTCTTCCAATGCAGCGGTGAACAATTTCGGGGATATCACGTCACCCTGTCTTACACTTCTCTGCAATTGGATAGGTTTCGTACTCTGGTTCTGTACTCGGATAGCCATCGTACATCCCTACTGTACAAACACTTCAGCACCTCGATATACCGACAGTCAACTTGGCACCGCTGAAGGGACTGCAGCACCGCCCAAATTTCGACGGAATCAAAGGCTTTCTCATAGTCCACATACGCCAGACATAGTGGCAAATTGTACTCTTCGGACTTCTGTACAATTTGCCGAAGGGTATGTATGTGGTCTGTGGTGCTAAAGCCTTTTCGGAAACCGGCTTTTTCGGGAGGCTGGAAGTCGTCGAGTCTGCATGCGAGACGATTCGTAATGACTCTCGAAAACAGCACGTAGACGCGGCTCAGAAGGGAAATCGGACTATAGTTCTTCAAGAGAGCGTTGTCGCCTTTCTTAAAGAACAATACCACCGCACTTCTGCTCCACGCCTCCGGTGTAGTACCACCATGGAGGACGAAAGAGCTTCTTAAAGAGCTTCTGAAGGACTACAATTACCGGTTTTCCACCCCGCTTTCAGAAGCTCCGCTGTAATTCCATCCTCGTCTGGGGCCTTGCCGTTTTTTAAGGTGCTGCAGAGCCATTATAATCTCGCTCAGACTGACGTCCGGAATATCATCGGAATAGTGTCGGATAATGTAAATGAACGATACAAAACTTATATTTATTAGGAAATAAGAATAAATTACTGAGAGAGAGGATAAATACGAGTAAGACACAGGTTTTGAGTGGGAATCTCGACTAGAACTGGTCAGTGGTCACCGTTGCCGACACAGCCTATCAAAAGTCAAGTGCTAAACATAGGCGCCTCCCCCATTGATTGGGTTGCCTCGTAGTCGGGATGTTTATCACAGTTACCATGCTTGGCAGGCGAGTTGGCAACCGCAGGTTTTTTTAGTCGTTATTATGAAGACGCTGCTGCCCATCTTCTGGTTTGTTTCCCTCTATGGGGGTTATTATCCGACATTTAAAATGATATTTTCTGTACTCCATACGTTTAAAAAAGCCATCTTCTTTGCCATAAGAGATTATCCATAAAAGCAAACGCATCGAATATTGCAAAATTCAATAGTTTCATACGTAATAAGTAACACGGATTTCAAAAATAAATCCTTATTCAAGGAATATCTCGACTTATTGTCGACATTTCGTAGACGATGCAATTGCTATGTTCAAAAGGCTGAATGATACCGAGAAATACCCTTTTGTAGGAATAGCGCAGGGGTTAAATTGCAAAAATATTGACCTATATTTTGATCCTCAGTAGACGGGATCGTGTACGGAAAATCAACGGATTTTTACTTTCAGGCGTAACTTGACCCTGTTGACCTTACTTTTTATATTTGGCTACAAGGGATCTTCTTTTGCTTATTTAAAATTAACTATATTGTGATTAAACATGATCATAAAAAATCTCTAAAAAAGAATCGAAAGACGATCGATATAAAATTTAAAGGATTAAAATATAGCTGCAGCATGGCTTTACGTGGTAGAGCCATGCTGCAGCTATATTAATAGTATAGTTGTAGCACGAATGGGTCAGCTCGACCATATATAAACTCAGAATACCAACGTAAAATAGCAGTTTAATACTGCTGTGTTTCGTATGGTGAGTGTAGAGAAGCGGAGACCCTTTTTACTGGAAAAGAGGCATTCTATCTTAGTCCTCACGGCTGACAACGCATCTGCATTTAAATTCGCAAACGAAGATAGATGTAGATGTCTGGGCCACAGCAACCACTTACCATCAGGTGGACTGTGTGCTCGTTTGTCACCCTTTTCTATAAAAAATAATTTTAGAGAACCGGAGACCCTTTTACAGGAAAAGAGGCATTCCATCTTAGTCCTCACGGGTGACAACGCATCTGCATTTTAATTCGCAAACGAAGATAGATGTAGATGTCTATGGGCCACAGCAACCACTTACCATCAGGTGGACTGTGTGCTCGTTTGTCACCCTTTTTCTATAAAAAAATAAAAAAATTAAATAAAAATACTGCTAAAATTAGAATAAAAACAAAATATTTTTTTATATTTTGTTTTTATTCTAATTTTAGCAGTATTGGTATACAATTTCAGAGTAGGATTATTTTCCAAATAAAAATAATCCTACTCTGAAATTGCGTATCATTTACAGAGGCGGATAAAATTACTTTCTTGTAATTATTATTACCTATTGTGATACATCTAAGAATATTAAACAAGAAAATTATTCTTAGTCGTTCTAAGCTCAAATATAAACCTTAGTTAAGACAGACAGCTGGTTCGATCCGACGCCTTTAAGTCCATCTTTTTTAAAGTTGTAACCTTCGATCCTTAGGTTCCTAAGCCTGATCTGAATATATATTAAAGGTTATGGTTATAAGTCAGTAGTAACATTTTTAATGATACGGAAAATATAAATTACATTGAAATACTAAGCTTAGTATAGAGCCGCTTATCTCAGAGGCTAAGCGCTCGCTTTAAGTTTCACAGTACGCGAGCAACCCTGGTTCGGACCCCGCCGGCACCAATGAAATTGTTAACTGTAATTTTAAGTACTGATTTACCACGTGCTCGGCGGTGAAGGAAAACATCGTGAGGAAACCGGCATATCTGAGAAATAAGAAAAAAAAACTTTTCGAAGACATGTGAAGTTCGCCAACATGCATTGGAGCAGCGCGGCGGACATTTCCTTGCCCTAAAACCCTTTCAGAAATGAGAGGAGGCCTGTGCCCAGCAGTGGGACGTATAGGCTGTAACTTTAACTTTTTTAACTTAGCTTATTAATAGAAGTAGTGTTAAAGGTAAAGTCCTACATACGCACGTTCCACAGCTCAGATCAGGCCTTCTTCCAAGGATTTAATTTTCCAGATTTTCATGATGTTTACTTTCGCAAAATATAACAATATTTTTTAGTTTTGAATTCGTATAGTATAATAAATTACTTAAAACATTAAATAAGTTTGTAACAGGAAAATGAATCTTTACATTTGATTAGCTAACATGAATCATCCAAGGCGATCATTACCACTGCTTCAGAGCCGTATTAACCTGCATCCAATTTAAACTCCATCCATTAATAACGTATTGTTAGCTAATTGCTTCAGGTATATTTATATTTTATGACATAGCAGCTGCATTTTGTAGGTTGATAAAAATGTAATTTATACGAATACTAAAAATCATTGCCTTCACCAATTTACTCATATTAAAAAACTAAAAACACGCGTCACCAATATTCTCTTTTATCATCCATTCAATACACAATTTCGAGCCGTGGTAGCTCAGATGGTTAGCGCTCGCTGTAAGTTACACAGTACGCGAGCAACCCGGTTCGATCCCGCCGGCATCAATGAAATTGTTAATTGCAATTTAAGTGCTAATTTACCACGTGCTCGGCGGTGAAGGAAAACATCGTGAGGAAACCTGCATGTCTGAGAAATCAAAAAATATATTTCGAAGACGTGAAGTTCACCAACACGCATTGGGGCAGCGCGGCGGACATTTCCTTGCCCTAAAACCTTCTCAGAAATGAGAGGAGGCCTGTGCCCAGCAGTGGGACGTATATAGACTGTAACTTTACCTTACTTTACTTTACATTACACAATTTCACAGAAACTCCGTATATTGTAGGTATTATATTTTATTCATTTCCAGAATATATTATGCCCTGGAAATTGTGATAAAGCGTTCACAGCAAAAAAAAAAGTAATAATGATAATCATCATCATTACAGCCAATCGCAAGTCCACTGCTGAACATAGGCCTAAGAAATGCCACAAAACAGTCGTAAGCCACCTGCATCGATAAACCTCCTGGTTACTGCATGTCTTATCAGAGCCTACACTTCGCTTACCGGTATGAGGCTGCCATTCGAGAACCTTTCTTCCCCATCGTTTGTCGGTTCTTCGAACAATATGGTCGGTTCATTGCCACTTCAGCTTATTGATACTTTGGACTAATGTTTTGTTAAATTAATGTTAATGTTTGATTTTACTAAACGGCACTTCCGTCCGAAAAAAGATCGAAGTTAAGTCAAGTCAAGTCGCGTCTAAAAAAGTTTTTTATTTCATAAAATTAGTGTATGTGTAAGTTTTATGGTGGAATAAACTGTACTACGATATTTACGACGATATAATTAAATGAGCCAACCGTAAAAGGGGAACTTTTAACAGGAAGCGTTATTATATCAAATTCATATTATTAAAAAAGTTTAACTTTTTTCACTGTACAAACGTGTGCTAAATTTCAGCCTGTTCGGATAAAGGGAGCTTCTTCAAAATTGCGCGATTTCAAAGCAAACGATTAAAAAGAAAAAAACATTGTCTTTTGATCTATGCCGACATCAACTAACAAATTGTAAGTAAATAACGTCGTATGTTTATCAAAACAGCGAACTCTGTCTATTTTTTTTTTTTCTTTATTTGGTCTACAAAACAGAACACAATTTCAACATGCTGACAGGTATTATATAAAACAAAGATTTCAAAAATTGTATTCTAATATATATTTAGACACAGCTTGCACAAAATTTATCTGTAATAAAGTATCGTATTTAAAGTTATGTTATATTCATGCTAAACTAAATATCAAATTAAATTAAGGCTAAATTAAATTACATTGTCTTGCAAGGATCTATTTAGTTTTGGTGTCAGACAAGATATTTATGTACTACAGGTGGTTACATCTGTAAATAGACGTTATTTTATTTAATTATTATAAGCCAGTGCTTGACTTAAATGGTGGTAAGAGGCGATGGAGCCCTAGGTGGATGGTAAATCGCACCGTTTTAATGTAATAAAAGCCTATTCACTCCCAGATTGTGACTAGACGGAAAGACAGCCTCTGGCAAATTATTCATTTCCTTTGCAGTAACGCTTTATGATAGACGCATTACGAATTGATTGAAAATTGATTGAAAGAATGTGGAATATCGAGAACAAAGGGTGGAGACCCGCCGACCATTAAGTTGTCAGATGGTAGAAAGATGCCCTCAAATAAATTTTTATTAATCTGTATCTCCTAGGCTATTATACAAGTAGGTACTGACATCCTATAATTTTATATAAAACTTGCTCTAGGTACGTTTACGCGAAAAAATGTTATGAAACGTGTCGTCCCTACCCGTTGGAATTTAAATATCATTTAACTATTTAGCTGGTGTTTAAAAACGAATAAAAGTCGTTAACAAAGCAGTGAAACGTTTATGAAAACAAAAGGTAAAATCCGACCGACCGCAGAGAGCGGAGTTCGCGTTGGTGAAACATTTATTTTAATGAGTGTTAAAAATGGCGCGTTGTGCAAATTGAACTGGAAGGAACCCAGACACAGTTGTGCATCTTATGCTTCAACGTATCACAGCGTTCAACGTATCGGTAATAACCATATAATATTTTATATACTTATACAAGCGTATGATCTGTTAATCATTAAAAGATTATGCGCAAAACTCCTTGTTGTAGTTCCAATCCTTGTCGAAAGAGATCTCAACAAAACATCGTAGGTATGTACTATGTATATTCATCTTTGTAAGCTCCCCAGTTGACACTTAATTTCAGCAGAGTTCACAAAACAACTGATTTTACGGATATTTTTGGCCGTCATGACCAACTTTTCAGTGTTTTTTTACAAAGTATTTTCACGAACATTTATCGTAATTTATTTTAAAAAATCAAATTTTAAAAACTACACAAAGAGAAGCGATTCAATAAAATTTTAGGGTTAAACCAAAGCTAAAACGTAGTGATTATCAATATACTCTTTGGCCAAAGCAATCAACTAATTAACAGGTAACATTGTTTTATTTCTGGGAATGGATTGTAGTTTTAGCTTTTTTTTTGGTAATAAATTTTTTTAATATTGTAGGCCGTAGGTGCAGTGGCGGCGCAAGAAAATCCACCAGCCCGTATAATCCCGTGGGTGTTGTAAGAAGCGACAGAAAGAAATGAAACAGGAGATGGTCAGCAGCATATTCCTAACAACAATTCAAAATAATATAAAACCACGGTTACCAACTCGCATCAATATTGTATAAATTATGTAAAATAAGTAAATGTAACCAAGCATATATAAAAACAATCAGTGATTAAATTAACGTGCAATGCTTTTGTCGAAGTCATAATCATCTTTCTACATGCGTACATGCACTTGCATGTGACACATATCCTAGAACAGAGAACAACTTCCGTAATGAGAAGATTGCTTGGGTACTACTCACGAATGTTGTCCCATTTCTGAGACATTGTGTGCGCGAAAAAGATGACTATCGCTCTTTTACACTGAGACGGTATACCTCAAGACCTATGTAGGTTTTAAAAATCCTTTGTTTTAGAGTGAGTGCGGTATCTGCTCTTAGTCTAGATGCGACTTTGTTACTGTATATGTATGCAATGCATACCTTGTATTAGTTTCCAACAAATATCAGAAATTTTTTTTAATTTTCTTTATTAGATACTTACGAGTCAAAAAGAAGATTTTTTTTAAATCTTGGAATAAACCATTCGTGGCGTTAAGCCGCAGTTGGTTAGTGGTTAAGGTAAAAAAAAAAAGCAATCGCTTTGCTGGCCCGTGGTGGCCGCTCCGAATGAAATTGGGAAGCCCATTACGAATGCGTGCTTGTTGCTGGACTGCGGCGGGGGCTGTTCTCTACCCTACCCGATGCAGATGAGGTGGAGTCACGGGGAAAGAGGAATGTTGGTATAGCAATGCGCCATTCACCATATTTTCTGCGACTCTAGCGGCTACGGAAATCAGATTCTTTAGAATGCTAGATTATCCATGGCCTCTGGAGCTGGGCCTAAGGGACTCTGGGACATCTGGACGTAGAGGTGCGATGAAGGGGTGGCTGACGCTGATGGGGCCGGGGATGAATTCAAAGCTTATCCGTGACCCTGCCAATGTGCGACAAGAGTAGAACACCACGTGGTTTTAGTCGGAACCAGTTCAACATAACCCGTTCTTGTCCACGTGAAGTGGGTATGCGTAGACATTTAAAAAGGCCGAGTCCTGTGTGGAATTTTGTTAATGGCGCTAGCATTGAGTTTTGCTTGCAGTCAAAATCAGCATGTCTTGCATCAATCATATTTCACCCTGTAGTTTTTAAATGAATTAAAACTCATAATATCTACATAAAATAAATAGTTTCATTAATACATATAATAGAACAGATATATAAATATTTTGCCAAATATAATAATATTTAGCTTTATGTATTTATTGTTATGTTTGTTTTGTGAATTAAAAAGCATCATTTCTTTATTTTCAATATTATATAATATGTATTTCTGTTGATTATATCATAAATGTTATTATAACTTTTTTAGCAACAGATAAAACTTCTTTCTAGAAAGAAAAATAAAAAGTTAATGAAAAGATAAGAGAAGCTACGCAAGTCATTATCATAAACATTCATTAGCTCTGTTCAAGAGTAATTAGAATACGAGTTGTGCAGTGCAAATTAGTCTAATTTTCTCCATAAAAATGTCCGTATATCCTAAATATGTTGCCAACGGCCATTTTAAGTACGAAGCTATTGACTACATAAAAGTATAATCTGCAAGTTTTTGCAACTTGTCGCTCTTTGTGCAAAGAACGGTAGTCATAAAAGATTTTATGAAAATTTGAAGTCTCCAAAGCATGCATACATCGCTTAAGTTTATTGTTATTTTACATCGCACTATAAAATTTACAGTACTTGTAAATATCATAGCTATTTTTTTTTGTTACAAAATGGAGTGATTATTTTAAGCCAGCATCACATGTCATAAAAAGTACATAACATTTTTAATATAGATATAATAAAATACTAATGTAATTTATCGTTAAAAATGAAAATGAGAATACTTGTGGTATTTCTTTCGCCGTATCCTACAGTTTTTTCGGTCAGACGAATCTCCTTTGAAACCGGAGTAGATTTAAATAATGACGTTTGTCAAACGAAATATTACTTTCTTACGGTGAAGAATTGAGATTTGATTAAATTTCGGCCGCAAAAATTTTGCCTTTAAGATGCAGGATTATGTTCAATTTTGAAGCCAAGACCACGCCTATTTTCTAGCGATTTCGGTACTTCGGTACTCAATTCGACTGTATGTTCTTTTTTATGTGTTTTACCTCATAACTTTGATAGCCGGTGCTTCTCTTGTGGTCCCACATAAATTTGATCAAGGTTTAACCAATAGTTTTTGAGTTATCCTTAATAATTTATATTGAAGTCGGTTGCACAAAATTTTAAATTTTTAATTATAATGAATAAGAAGGTAAATGATGAAAAACTCAAGTCCAAGGGCCAGCCACTTACCATCAAGGAGACTGCACACTCATTCGTCTCTAATGCCATAAAAAGGTCAAAGAAATACTAATGCCATATTAAGTTCTGAACTTATTTTGATAAGTCTTTCGAACTTCAAAATGAACATAACTTGTGCTAGAAACTTTAGATCACTATTCATAAATAGTTAATAACGGATCGCTTTGCGCCACCAAAATTACGGCGTAATGTAACACCTATTACACTTTCTAACTAACTACACTACGAAAACTTTGTCTATATTGAAACTGAGCACATATTTAATTGGTTCATTTATATCTCCAATATATAATTTCATGTAGGTTTCTTATAATTAAAAACAAATATTTTTTAATAAAACCAACTTAAAGAATTTTATTACGTTAATATTTAACTTTTTTCTTTAAATGCTGAAGTTTTGCGTGTTTTGCAGCACTCACGGTTACCTACGGATGACTGATGGATAGAAATAAAGGGTCAGGTGCGACGTCGTAGACTCAGGGACACTTGCACAACGTCCAGGTGCGATAATAAATAATTTGCATGGTGGTAAGGCATTGTTTAAACATAACGTAAAAAATATCATAAAAGTACCTATGTAATAAAAATAACATTCAAATTTCACTTGCTTGTAGCTCTTCTTTAAATGAATTACCAGATTTAATAAAAAATTCGTAAAATTTGACGAAAATATTTCAGTAACGCCACCCCGTAGCTGAATCGTTGAATTCCTTGAATATTTGATAAATAAATTGAATATTTCGAAAAAAGACAAATAATTTGATTAAAATTAACGAAATTCATCTTTAAATGTAATTATGTTACAAAGAAATTCTTGTATTTCAATTACTTATATAAAATACTTATTTAAATGCCTTCGAAATAAATGTGACATCTATAATTATAACTATGTCTAAAGTCTAAACAGATACAATAATAAATGGATAAGTACGATGATGACGGCTAACGTGCTTATCGAGTCATAGAGAACCAAGGTTCGAATTCTAAATATTAGTTTTTTTTAAATATATTTAGAACGTTGAATTAAACTACTTTTACGGATTATATCGCGTTTAATTAACTTATTTTATTAATTCCGACGTTTCGGGTGCTTTACACACGTCTGCACGGAAGTCTGCAGTTTGTGATCATATCCTAGACTGCCCCGCCATTACATTAGATTTGATAAACCACAGATTCTCGCGAAAGAACATCGATTCCTGCCAAGGATGATACGTGAGGCTATTGAAATTAAAAACATCCTAATTTCAATAGAGAGGAGGCTGGTACTACCACCTGCTTGGGATCCTGTAATTAATAAAATTAAAACTAAACCCAAGCATACCACTGCAAGACTTCAAGACACAGTTAGTTCATTCTGCGTAGATCGGACCAAAATTAATAATTTTTAATTATTAATTTTGGTCCGATCAAAGTTACTCGAGCTGAAGGTACTCCGGATTAACTTTGACATCGGGACGTCAATCACCTCAGTCCCCGTGACCATGGGTGCTGTAAAGCACCCGAAACGTCGGGAATTAATAAAATAAGTTAATTAAACGCGATATAATCCGTAAAGTAGTTTAATTCAATGTGTAGTGTTCGCGTAAATATAAGAAATCATTATATTTAGAACGTGGAAATTTAACATTGCAACTACAAGAAGTCGCTCCATGTAAGTGATTCAAAATCGGACCACATTCAATTGGGGCTCTTCATTAGGGTTCTCAAAGGGTCTTCAAAGGTTCCATTTTACGGTACGATTCCGTCGTTCCGTTCGTTTCATTTAAATGATCGATTTTAAGACACCAGTTCTAAAATAAAATTTTTAGGCTCCTTAGAAAGGGAACGCCTTTGTGGTGTTGTAGTTTAGCTTTATTTTTATATCATTACTTCGCACGTTACATTGGACAGACGTGACTCTTGTATGATGCCTTCACACCGTTAATATCATTTTTAACCGACTTCAAAAAGGAGCAGGTACTCAATTCGACTTTTTAATGTCCGATTTTGATGATTATTTTTTATTTGAAAGCTGTTGCTTCTCATGTGGTCCCATATAAATTTGATCAAGATCTGACCTACAGTTTTTGAGTTATCTTTAATAATGCGTATTTAATTGAGAACCGGAGACCCTTTTTACTGGAAAAGAGGCATTCCTTCTTAGTCCTCACGGGTAACAACGCATCTGCATTTTGATTCTTTATTGAGGATAGATGTAGATGTCTATGGGTCATTTGGTGGACTGTGTGCTCGTTTATCACCCTATCCTACAAAAAAAAATTAATTGACTTCGACTACATTGTAGTTCTCATTTCATTTATATTGAACTCGGTTGTACAATTTTTTTTAATTTTACCACTTGTGTGACTTTCACTTTAAAAATTCCAAAAGTTAGGAACCGACGGCTCCATGGCGCAGTGGTTTAGCAATGATTTGCTGCGCTAAGGGCCGCGGGTTCTAATCCCGCAAGGAACAAGTGGTTGTATGGCCTACAAATAATTGTTCCGGGTCTGGATGTTTGTCTTTGTGAAATTTATGTATGTAAACTGCCCCCACGATACAGGAGAAAATCCTAGTGTGGAGGGAACGTTTTCTTTAAAACAAATATACAAAATTAACGATTCTCATTTAGATTTCGGTTTAAGTTCAGGTTCCAGTATCAGAATCGCTAAATACCGGTTTTTTATTACTTTTTTAACCGCTAAATGCCGATATATTGGAACCTTATCAATCCCTGCTCTACTTAGAACTTGAAGAACTCGTATTTTATAATAATTAGCATTTTGAAACCGGTATCCCAAAACTTATATTTTTTTCTTCAGAAACTAAATGAAAATCCGTAACTATATTTGTCGGTTTTTAATTCCCGTTCAAGCTGCATATATTATTATATCATGTAAGTGCGAAATCCTGTCAAAAAAGACTACAAAATATTTGTATAGGACTCGAAATATGTGATAAAAATGGTAACGCTATGGGCAGTGTACCGCACGCCGGCAATATCATCGATTTATACAGGCGCCAGTGATTGAAATTCTGTTGACACGGCCGGCGTCATTAAATGTAGCCGCGTGCGTGCCTACCCTAATTTGTATATAAATTTCAAATTTCTTATCTTTTGTATTTTATGGGCCTTTAATAAATTTCCATGTGAAACCTACAGCTGGGTTTCTCCCTGGTTCTTCCCATGACAGAGGCATTTTTCGAAGCAATGGTAAATAAACAAAAACAAATGACATTTATTAAGTAATATGTAATAATCTGTATTGAATTAAAATTATTCTATTCTTTATATTACTCACTGGGATGAGCGGAACCAACACTGGTGTAATACCCATTTGTCATTCCATCGTAATATCTCGCAACAACTGGATGCTGATGGCTGGTTAAGATATAATATGCGCGTCATGATTTAGAAAAAGCTAGACAGATTTGGAATAAATTTATACGATTGTATGGCTTTTATACTGACTTAAATTTTTTCACGTATCGAATAAGTCGATAAGAAGATAAATATTGCGCTCTATTAGTATGATGTCTTGTACCGGTGAGAAAACAGGGGCAGGACTATCGGGTTTACGTGCTTTCCGAGGAGGATGAAACACCACCAATGAAATTTTCTTGACAAAAAAAAGCCTAATAATTGATTTTGGCCCAATGATCAGTAATCATCCTTACAGCCACTAGACCAACGGGCAATTTAATAATATCGTTACCGAGAGAGGTCTAATAATATCGTTTTTTCTAAATGGTTGAAAATACTTAATAAACATTCGTTTAATGTTTCGAGTAAAACCATGTAATCGCAATTCGGAAGTAGGGTAGTCGCTATCACTGCCGCACATAGATTACATTTTGGTGTAAAGTAATTTCAGTATTCCTTTATATGGTTGCCTTGATATTTTTTTTAAATATTAAATTTTTTAGAGTTGCAAGTTTCTTCTTAATATTTCCCACGCTACCGAGTACGTGATGTGTTTAGAACGGAGTTACAGCTAACGTAATCGCCACAAAGCATATCTTTCCCGTGAGAGGATAAAAAACCACAAGACCAAATCAAATTCAAATTGAGGTTTATTTGTGAATAATAACAATAATCTCCGCTTCCACATATCGTCTCGTAGGTGTCTTAAGAGACGACAGAAGGACACAAAGCAGGAGGGCAGCAGCGTCTTCCTAATAACATCAAGGAAATTAAAAAGCTGCGGTGCGGTGGCACGACTGCCAAATTTCTGATCATTAATCTTTGGGGAGGCCAATTTTCAGCAGTGGACTTTTGATAGGCTTTACTACGATGTAATAATTTGTTAACTCTTAACTTTAACAATGGGTTCACTGCCGGCAAGATAATTGGTAAAAGCTTTTACGTTTGTAAATGCTAACGTATATTTGGAAAAGCCAACGTTCAGCAGCAGACTTGAAAGGCTATCAAAGTGGCGGCTTAACGCCGCAGAAAGGGCACTTCGGTTTACCACGCCTCCTTTTCCCTGGCGAAAATCACGCGAGCGAAGTTTAAGGTAAAAACTAATATGTTGTTACCGACTTTTCAACTTACGATCTCAACAAATTCTTACCTACAACAAAGAATCTTATCCTTTAAGTAACAAACCAAGTACAATTTAATTATTTAGTTAAAAGCAACTTCAAATAAATCTCCGCCAATATAATTAACAGGTCAATTAAATTTATTGGAAATTATTTCAGACTACGTCTGGAGTTATCTCTTTGTCTCAACTTTATTAGGGACTAAAGTTTTAAGTGCCAGCAGTCGTGCTTAGGCTACTGTGTACAACTATTCAAACTATATTACCTTATTGTACTATTATCTATTCTGTGCCTATATCAACGATACATGTAGCTGTTTAATATAAGGGGTAAAAAATTTAGCATAGTATGTAAATGTATCACAGTGGACACACAATATCGATATGTTATTTAGTTTATTAGACACTTAAGCCAGCCAGCAGCCATGCTTAGGCTACTGTGAACAAATATTCAGACTATAGGGACCATAGGTACATCTACCACTGCAAGATTTCAAGATACTGTAAGCTCATTCTGGATAGATCGGACCAAAAATTAATATTCAAAAACTGAAGGTAGCCGGGCTAACTATGACATCGGGACGTCAAACACCTCAGTCCCCCCCGTGACCATGGGTGCTGTAAAGCACCCGAAGCGTCGGGAATTAAAAAGTTAAATTAAATGCGATAGAATCCGTAAAATTAGATTTATTTAATACATCTAGCTGTTTAATAAAAGGGGTAAAAAATTTAGCATAGTATGTAAATGTATAAAAGTGAACACACAATATCGATATGTTATTACGTACATTTGTTGCTAGATTGTCGCGTAAATTCAACGAGCAGAATTTAATTTCACCAGTCGCGCCACGCTTCGGAGATTACATACATAACGAGTGAGTGTGAAAGACGTAATCGATTATCATATTTCAGTTTTATTTATCGATATGCTAAAAATAGAGCTGCTATTATTTTTAACAGAATTTCACAAGAATACACCCTTTTACGTGACAAAGCCACGCTGTAGCTATAATAAGACTGCAACAAAAGGGTAGACTTAATCGAGGAAAGATTACGCTCTCACAGAATACTCGTACTTGTACAAAAAAAAAAACAATATTTTTAAAGAAGTGAGGGTGACAAACGAGCACACAGTCCACATGATGGTAAGTATATGCTGTAAGTTACATACCCATCCGTTAAGAATGAATGCAGCTGTGTCGTCACCCCTGAGGACTAATGAAATGCCTCATCATCAAATAAAGTCACCCGTCCTGGCCTACCTGTGACTAGGGTGCAGTGTTAGACACAAGCACAACCTCAATAAACTCAAACCAATAATACCAAAGAATTTGTGTTTGTGCCCAAATGATGGCTCTGGCTGAGATGTCAAGACTCCCACTCAGTCGCTTGTCTTGTAACCGACAAAGCTGACTACTAAGGTACTAAGCCCGCGCGGTCGACACCACATCAAATTATCAATAAACTAGTAAAGTAAAGTATAATAATATATTATATTCTTTGATAAAGTTAAGTAAAGTTACAGTATATAATGAGTCCTCATATTTCCGTGTTATGGAGCGATTAGCCCGCCGTGCCGCCACAGTGTGGTTGGCGGACTACGAACCTCGAAATATTTTATTCCTTAGATGAGCAGGTTGCCTGGCGATGTGTTCTTTTATTACGAAGAACGTGGTAAATCATCACTCAAAAATGCAATTAACAATATTACCCGGCGAGGATCAAACCCGGGCTGATGCGTAGTGTGGAATTTACAGCGAGCACTAAACCCTTAAGCTACCTTGGCTTTTGTGACAACAATAAACAACAATCAGAAATAATAATAATATGTAAACTATATATTGGTCGGCCCAGCGTTCCATAAACAAATAACATTAAAAAAACGTTCAACCTTAAGATATTACCACGATAAAAAGAGGTCCTATCAATGCCGGCTACATTGTAACTATGCGAATGCCTATTTTAGTCTTAAAGTTATCAATTAAAAAATATATGTGCGTATTAAATATAAATTCGTATCAAATTGTTTTCTCTAATATTAGCGAAAACCATATTTCGTAAAACTCTGGTCAAATATTTAAGCTTTTGGCCCTTTTGTCCGACGATCCTTTGATTCAACTTTCGATTGAAACTATTGCGCAATTTACATGTTTAATGAATGTAAAATTCTCAGGAAATTTGAAACGAAAGGGACTGTCAAATATAATCGTGAATTCATGGTAATTATCCCTTCATACCTTGTTTTAACCGAGGTTTTGACTAGAGGTTCTCGCGCAGGAGGATAATCCGTAGCATGGAGCTTAGAAAAGATTTTGCAATTGGTTCTTTGTAATCATGAAAGTCTGACATTTCAAAAAGACATGCAAACTATAACTGGAACTGTTTCGGAATCTTTTTCCAATTAGTACTTACATTTATTTTAGATAAAGTTGAAAACATTTAAACTTTTATAAAAAATAATGGAATGTATTGAAGCGCAGTGACTGTGTGCGGTCATTAGAAACCTATTAAATTCGGTCAACAATAAAAAAAATCCTTACCAAAACCAGCGCAATCTGTTTAGTTCTGCTAAATTACGACGCATCAAACAAAATACTATTTTAGCTTCACCCGTTCAACAATCAATTTTTAACTTTATTAAAAGAAACTAAGAACGCAATTGTTAGTATCGTAACTTAGTGATAGAGGTGTCATTATATTTTTCATCAAATATATATTAAACGATTGTGAACCTTATGCAGAAACTATAGGAATCTAGATGGTAGCAAATATAGTCAAAAAGGTCTTTAACCTGCTAGTAACGGAACGTGCCGTTATTTCCCGTGCAATCAATATGACGTGACGGTGTAAAAAGTTTCGCGCGCCAAGTCTCAATAAGAGTTGGTATGTCCTTGAATTTTTTTTACATTTACATCAATTGTCAGTCACGCCCAGTCTGACTGGCTGGCCACTTGTTGTTATAATAACATTTTACGGTCACATAATGTAACACAAAAGTGTGGTTACTTTTTAATTATATCTTTACAAATTTCAGACTAGTGTTGTCTTTTTACCATTTTTGACAAAATAAGACTAGTATAGAAGTATTGTAAGATCCAGTTTTATGTAAATATAATAATTTAGCTTAATATGTAGTAGTATAAAACACTGCGAAGAGATGTCGCATCTTTTGGGTATTCTATCGCATCTACGGGGAGTGCTCAGAGGAATTGTTCGGACTTCGCCGCTCAATTACATCATCGTACATTAAACGCGATAAAACTCGCGATACCATTCATACCATTTTGATGATTGGCGGTCCACAACTGTGCGATTTACAAAGAAAACTTTTAGTAAATCGATTTAGTTAGAATTCGACTACCACCAGCGATTTTTCCGGACCGATACGACCTTTAAGAAAAGAGCCTACGCTCTTTTAAAAGGCCGGCAACGCATCTGCAATTCCCCTGGTGTTGCAGTTGTTCATGGGCGGCGGTAGTCACTTACTATCAGGTGCGCCGCATGCTTGTTTGCTTCAAGAAAGAAATAGATACACTCAGAAACTGTCTAGTTCTAAAATTAAAAATAAAATAAAAAGTGTTTTAAAAAGGCAAAACGAGCGTAGCAAGAAATAATTGCAGCAATAATAAATTAATGATTTGCTTATTTCGGGTACGAAAGTGCTAAGTCAAAAAATATACATGGGCAGATAGTTAGAAGGAACCCGGACTACCATGAACTACGACATTATAACGTTAAAACAAGTCATCCTGAAACTGCTGGTCATAAAACATTAAAAAAAGTTTAAGCCGACTTGCAAAAAAGAAAAGGCTGTTGTTTCATTCTTACTTCTTCAGGGGTGGTCCAATATAAAATTGGACAAAAAATTCTATCTGAAATAGGGAATGAAGATTTTCATGTAACTATTTAAACGACATTCTAGTTGTAAAAGACACAAACGAAAAACGACATTCTTCCTTGAGCCTGTGATATTCCTTAACTAAAAACAATAAAATGATTTCCACGTAACAGCTTCTGAAGTTGGGGCTATAATTCTTCTATACACTTGTCTTAGCACCGATTCCTGAAGTTACTATGTGCAAAATATTTTTTTCTTTTTAGTTCATTGAAGTCAGTTTATACTTTTTACTAAAAGTTTAATTTTATTCCATGCCATTCCCTAATAACGCTGACATTATCTTAAATTTAATGAAAAATGAATTTGAAAGGAATTTATCCTGTATCGTAAAGGTTTCTTACGTAAATAATTTGCACATAAATAAACATCCAGAAAATTAAATAATTGTTCCCTGCGGGACAATTCATATTATTTATATAGCATTTTATGTAATAGTATTCAAACAGAACAAAAGGATATATCTTTTCATAATTTACGTTACATGATTCATGCAGGAATCATGATGTTAGCGTAATATGTTTGCTTTTGCCTCATTTGCAGTATGTTTGTTTTGCTAATACGTGTCCTCGATAGCTCGTTTGGTATGACATCGATATTAGTCCACTATATTTCAGATATATTTACAAAATAAAACAATATTTAAGGTCATATTTTATATTTAATGAACAATTTCTAAACCTAATCTCTTTTTATTTAATAATATCTAAGTAGTACCTATACATATATGAGCGGATAGAACGTTTTTTTTTAAATTATAAACTTCTTTTTAGTTCGACTTAGAAAAAACAGAAGGTTCTCAATTCGAAAATTTCAAATTCGATGTGTTTTTTTTGTTTGTATATTACGCGATATCTTCGTAAATTGAACCGATTTTAATAATTCTTATTTTATCAAAAGAAATTGAAAAATAGAAAATAAAGTTTTTAATGTAACTATTTAAATGACATTCTTGTTATCTTAAACTTGTGAAATACCTTTGTCCTATTAAGCTTCAATTCCTAATCAGCTTTATTAATGCTAAATTTAATTAGGGGCTTAAATTCTTCTGTCTAATAATTATGTCTTACCGCCGACATCTGAAGCTGTTATGTGGAAATTATTTTATTCTTTCTAGTTATTTGAGGTCAGTTTTAACTTTTTATTAAAAGTAAAATTATTGCATTTGTTATTTATTTGTTTTAATCTGTTACTGTTTACACTAATCTCTATGATTTAAAAATAAATATTTATACATATAATAAATATGCTAATCTGATGTATAGACTCAACACGTGAACACTAATTGCCGGTATGAAGCTGGTTTTGCAACGTACTTACAACATAATGTTGTTTCATTAACGACGACTGCGATTTTATAGCGACGTAAGTAAATCCATCATCCCAACGCGTCCCGTGGTTGTCGTAAGCCATCATCAACAAAGTAATCAGAGCAAATCTATTTGGCGAGAAATACAGCAAATAAACCTTTGCTTTCAAAGCTTTGTCATGTGGCGGTGGCGTAGGAAAATCCTAATCGTCCCATCGTCCCCTGTAAAACTGCGTCCCATAGCGTACCGTGGGTGTCGTAAGAGGCGATAGAGGAAGCTGAACTAGGATATCCTGGTTCAGCTTCCTCTATCGCCCATCTGGCAGCAGCATCTTCCTTATAACAACTCAAAATAATAATAAACCGCAGTTGCCAACCCGCCTGCCAAATCTAGCAACTATGGCAAAATTCCCCCTATGAAGTTTACTGGCTGTAATGGATGGAACATCGTCTCCCGAGAGTCGGTTTACGTTAGGCTGGCATAATCATAAATATGAGCAGTATTCACTAATAAATATAAGATTAATACAAAAAAAATTATATACCATATAGCAATAAACATGTAAGAAATGTTGTACTGCGATCGCACACATCTGCCTACCAAGCGTAGCAGATACAATCTAATCAGTGGACACCAACGGGAGCTATTGAAAAAACGATGTAAAATTAATGGCAGCTGACAGCTGTGGTTTTTGTGTTTGTTTTTCTAATAAAAAATAAAACGACATCTAAGAAAGTAAACATACCGAGCGAAATGCAGTGCTTCCTAATTGGACGTGAATCTGCAAACGAAACATATTCACGATCGGACGATTCCTCGTAGTTTGCATTGATCTAATATTCATGTGTAATATTGTTCAAATATTAAACATCGACGAAGCAGTGATAAAACATGGTAATATTATACAAACACAAACGCAAAATTATTGATTGAAATTGAAACAACAAAAGCATTTACACAGGGCACTTCTGTCATTAGGTATTTATTACGAAACATTAGCCCCCGCGGTAATATCATGAAAGTTTGCAACAAATAAAACTTATTTAATTTAGGCCCTTGTGAACTCAATTCGTTCGGAAAATTGCGCCCCGAGAGGTTGGAAATAATTTAAGTTTCAACGTTTCGTCAACGACAGTTTCCTGTCAGAAATGTTGATAGAACTTTTGCCCTTAATGTCCTTGCTAAGTTCTCCGCTGTACAGTGCTAGGTTTTTAAAACGCCGAGTGGAATTCATCGAACCCGCCGTCAATTAAGAATTTTAAGAAGTTGAAAGATCCAAAGATGTCACAGTGAAATTCGAGAAAGCGCAATGTAGACAAATTTAATTTATCCTTACTTTCGATGCTGGAGCACTGGGCAAAATTGAATTAATTATACAGGGAATTTTAATAAAAACACAATACTTCGCGTAATTTGTGAAAAGATCTGCCGTTTTTAAGTTAAAATAACTAAAAATTATATACAGGCCATAACAATTAACGTTGTTTTAGAGCATCATAATAATGTTATAAATTACGTAATTTAATTACTTTAAAAACGTTTATATAATTCGATTAATCATTTTAACAACGTTGAGATAGTTTACGGCCTTAAAGTTCATAACGGGCGAGCAGCAAGTTATGATTGCCGCAGACACCTCTGAAATTGTTAATGGCAGTTATAATAGCTAGGCAATGAATAAAATATTGAAGTAACCTATATGTCCGAGAAATTTAAGAAATTTTAATTTGAAAAAATTATGTGAAGTGAGCTAATTCGCATTGAAGCATTGCGCGGCGAACGTTTCTTGATGTGAGAAGATCTGTGTCCAGCAACGAAAGGTGGACGGCAGTATTTTAGTATTTACTTTTTAGATATTGAGTATGTTTTTTTAAGCAATTTAAAAATCTACTTCCAAATTAGAAACAAACTGACAATCAAATTAAAAAATCGAAATTAAGAGCCGTATGTTTCAATAAAGTAATCACAAATCCAAAATTACGCAAATTAAACCTGCTAATGCGTCGTATTATACATATGTATGTTTTATGTAATAGGTCGTGTGAATCGAAAATTAATTATACGAGTATTAGATTATATCTACGTTGATATAGCGGTATCAAATGTTCCGAACCCTGTTATTGGAAATCAATAATCAATATTTCCCATAGATGATTTGAGCAATTAAATTTATAAATTAACAATTAATTTCGCGATTAATTATGTGTATTAATAAAATAATGTCACTAGATGGAGTGACTAACTAGTATGAGATGCAGGAAGTCGATGGATGCTCAGGATTTTTTGTGGCATACCTTGGGGGAGGTCTATGTTCAGCAGTGGACTTGTGAAGGGCTGTTATGTTGATGATGATGATGGTGATGATAATGATGATGATGATTAATAATGTAAACTGTTTTAAAAATTTAAATATTAAGAAACCCATAGGCCTTTTATGGCAACAAGCTTTTAAAAAGAGATCTTTATCCAAGATAAGGAATTATTACGGTTGGTTCAAGGTTCGTGTCGAAATAACATATTATCATGTAAAACGAAATAACTAAGATAGCAAATGTAATTGAACAGGTTCACCTTTAGACATCTACTTTTACTACTTGTAATAAATATGTGTCGGTTAGAAGACACAAATAAGAAATAGCGATAGTGCGATAGTTAACGCAATAGATTTCTTTTACTTTTAAGTTTTTAATTCCTTTTTAGTGCGGTTATCATGAAGTAAATATTGTATATTCTGGGTTTTTGGGACCGCAATTTAACGTAACGTCCATCGTTCAAGAAGACTCCGGTATCATCATAATTTTCGATGTTTATATTTATAGGTTCTAAACACATAAGCTACACTTGGACAAACATCCAAGCCAGGAACATTTATTTGTTGGGCATACAAATACTTCATCCCGCCCACCGGCCCTATAGCCAAAGCATAGTGTTGCAATACTAAAAAAAAATTAAGAATCTACGCAATAAAGTATTAAAATGTGAAGATTAATATCTTATAATACTGACTAGATCTATATCATACTGGCTGAATAATACTGTCGGTCACAATTTTTATCTAATTATTCAATGGTAGCCAGTATTTGGTACTGGCTATCATTAATTTACCACGTGCTCGGCGGTGAAGGAAAACATCGTGAGGAAACCTGCATGTCTGAGAAATAAGAAAATCAATATTTCGAAGACATGTGAAGTTCGCCAACACGCATTGGGGCAGCGCGGCGGACATTTCCTTGCACTAAAACCATCTAAAAAATGAGAGGAGGATTGTGCCCAGCAATAGGACGTATAAATAAGCTGTAACTTTAACTTTTATCATTGATTATTAAAATATTGATACTGGCTGTCATTGAACTTTAAAATTTGTGACCAAATACAATCGTTAATGTTTGTCGTTTCTGTATATTATTTTTTCATAAGCAAGACCCAAATTCTTTAAATTATAAAAGATAATAATAATCTTACATCCGACAGATGACATAAAACATTCCCAAGCAAGCGCGGGAACAATTCAGACTTAATTCCGAACTCGGGCATTCACTGAATTATAAAGAAAAGAGTACGTATTTCCTCCATTAGCTACGAATGACGTCATAATTCCCGAGCTCTACTAAAGAATGGAATTTAAAAAGAATCCACGTGTCTGTGACAGATGTTTAAAAACAGGCAGTGTTGTCACTTGGAAAATGCAAGAATTACGATAAAATATTTTAACATAAAATTTTAATAAACCTTGAGTCGAGGTTAACACCCTGTGGGTAATTATACCGAATTTCACATACAGTAATACATACCACATTTTCTTTCAATGTTACAGTTAAGGTACAGGTTCTTTGTAGGTTGACTGTAATTACCTGAAAAACGAGATAAGAGAATTAAATTGCTGCATCGATAATTGCTTTAAAATTAAATATTAAATATATTATATGATTAAAAATTCATAGTGACCAAGTTCTAACGGGATCTCAAAAACACAATTTTTAAGATCCACACAAACACAAATAAAAAGAAAAAAAAAGAAGAATTTCACGCTGATATTCTGTGCGAGCGCGGTTCTTTTGCAATGTGATGCAATGTGTCTCTACCATGGAAAAGCTAGTTATTATTACATTAAAGACAGCATTCTAAAAAACCGCTTTCTAAATATATTCTTTAAATTGAACTTGAGCTGTGGCAGCGTTAATAAAAATTCATCACCACCTTTCGTCCTGTGGCTGTTGTAAGAGGCAACTATGGAATATGCTAGAAAGATTGCATCCGATAGATGTTTAAGCCAGGCGTAAAATATCCAGAACGGCGACGGGAAGCAGTGGTCGAAGGCGCGAAACATCTGGTACTGCGATCGTCGATGGGCTTGCTAAGCATGACGCAGAATAAATATCATCCCACTGATAATGCTGCTCTCGTTGTTAGTCTGTGGGTTTTTTCATCGGTATTTCCAAAAGGATATAATACTACCATCTATCGTTCACCAGAGGCTCATTAATAAATAAATATTAAGAATTGCCCCTGTTTCTGATGAGGTTGAAATTTATAAAAAAAAACATAGAGAATCATTCCTTGTTGAAATATTTCTTATTTTTGTATTTCTCTTGTAGTATATTTGAAAATGTAAATATGTGCAATCCGTTAGGGTGAGGGCCTGGTAATCTATAACACAGGGATTACCCTAGTATGGACACCAGTCTCTCACAAAGGTCACAAATTTTCTACAAACGTATTACCTAAGTAATAATGTGAAATTTTATACCTTTGTGAAGAGGAAATAAAAATGATTTATTATTATTTATGCCTGGCTAATTTGCGCGTTTCTTAAATATATTAACCGGAAAAGGAGGAAAAAGAAAGGAGAGAAGAGAGTAAAAAAGTTAAACCACTCCTCCACTCTAATATAGCCGAATCTTGGTAAAATTAAATAGATTCTTTTTCGTTTTATGTTCTAGCAGGTCGTTGGTCCATTAGCATATTTTAGTGAAATTAATGGAATTAATGGTACTTTTGTAATACCAAAATGTTCCTTCCTAGTTAAGCAAT
Organism: Parnassius orleans; assembly: GCA_029286625.1. NCBI lineage: Eukaryota > Metazoa > Arthropoda > Insecta > Lepidoptera > Papilionidae > Parnassius > Parnassius orleans. The sequence continues at coordinate 5,955,181 of JAGSMP010000036.1, forward strand.
TAATTTTAAACAGGAAATATTCTAACAGTAATTAAGACGTTAATGCTTAATCTTCCATTGCATCACGTCCCACTTAGCAAATGATATCTAATGACCAATCACCCAGTGAAATTGGAATTAAAATTTAAAAAGCGTTACGAGGTGATACAAATCGGTTTCCGATAAAACGGCAAAAACGACGCGGAATAAACCTCTTCCTAGAACTACATTGCGTCTGGTTGTGTTATCGTCAATCCGCCTGTTAATGGTGACGATTATGGCAAACCTATCCCGTTGTCCTCCTCCCCATTCCTTCCTAATTTGGGGAAAGACAACATGATAGATTCAGTTCCAGCAGCAGTGGATTTCACAAATGACAAATCACTCATATTAATGGAATTTGGAATCCAAGACCATCAACAAAAAATATGAAAAGTTCTAAAGAAATAAAATAAGATATAGACGTAGATATTACTACAATTATAAGACCTAACAGTCTCAAGAGATTGTTGAATTTCAAAAATAATCATTCTAATGTCTTCAGAGCTGAAAAAAATCGAGACTGGTAAAGAACTTGCATCAATAAATTTGTAATCAGCTCTCTCGTCGCCCACAAAAGCCTTTGAAGAAGCGTTTTTCTGTATAATTCGAGAGAAAGGAATTTCTCTTGCCAATATCTTAAATTTCGTCACGATTTATTCGAGATAAAATTTATTGCTATAATTCATAAGAAATAAAAAATTGGACTTCCAAAAACCTCTTACAGAATATATTAAAGTAAAAATACACCTATTTGTTATTAGTGTCATCCCTCACCTCTTCAGACGTTTTAGTCTTAATTAATTCAGCCTTTTAAATTCTCTAAAATAGGAATATTCAAGAGGATACGAGTCGGCATGTCTTTCTTAGAAGAATTAGGGTGACCAAGCGAGCACACACCACACAACCCACCTGATGGTAAGATGGATACTGTGTCCCATAGTCATCCACATCTAATTTCGATTAAGAATCCAAATTCAGATGCGTTGTCATTCCTGAGGACTAAGATGGAATGCCTCCTATCCAGTAAAAAGGGTCTCCGGTTTTCTGCACTCACCATACGAAACACAGCAGCATTAAGATGCTATTTTATGCCGGTATTCAGTAAAAAATGAGAGGGACAAACGAGCAGAAGAAAGTCAAGCTAACGGTAAGTAATTTTTTTTTTTTTTTTTATAGGAGAGGGGGCAAACGAGCCTGCGGTTCACCTGATGTTAAGTGACTACCGCCGCCCATGAACAACTACAACACCAGGGGAATTGCAGATGCGTTGCCGGCCTTTTAAAAAGGAGTAGGCTCTTTTCTTGAAGGTCCCTAAGTCGTATCGGTCCGGAAAAATCGCTGGTGGTAATCGGTTCCACAAGGAAGTTGTGCGAGGAAGAAAACATCTTCTAAATCGCACAGTGGTGGACCGCCAATCATCCAGATGGTATGGATGGTATCGCGAGTTTTGTCGCGATGTGCGATGGTCAAATTGAGCGGCTGGAATTAGTCCGAACAATTCCTCAGAGCACTCCCCGTGGTACATGCGATAAAATACGCAAAGAGATGCAACATCTCTACGCAGTACTAGTGAGTCAAGCCAATCGGAAAGAACTCGGTCGTCGACGATTCGATCCGCTCTGCGCTGAATGCGGTCAAGTGGAAGGAGCTGGCACTGGGGAGCCCCTGCCCAGAGATGGGAACAGTATTCCATGTGAGGCCGAACCTGCGCCTTGTAAAGTTGCAGGCGGTGTGCCGGCATGAAATACTGCCCCGCTCTACTGATAATAATGCTGTGGTTCATAGACACCTACATTTATCCTTGACAGAATCAAAATTCAGATACGTTGTCACCCCTAAGAACTGAGATGGAAAGCCTCCTTGCCTTGCGTAAAAAGAGTCTGTCGTTCTAGTTACTTACCATACGAAATACAGCAGCATTATGCTGCTATTTTACGCTGATATTCTCTACGAGCGTGGTCCCTCTCATTTACCTACGCTTACGTCTTTCACGCTCCTCACCGTCACCGTCACCGGTGTGGGCATTTAAAATCTGATATAAATAGTATAATGTTGACTTATTGGTTGGTAGAGCTCACTTTCTGTTCAGGAGTCCGTCTGGGTAGATAACACCTTCTTACCTATTTCTGCTGCTAAATACACATCTAATTTGTGCCCAGCTATGTTCCAGTCTAAAGGGTATAGAAAGCCAGTATAATTACAGATTGTGATGCATCTTGGCTCTCAGAGATTAGAACGCATCTGTAGCCTTGTTTTTATTTGAAGTTGGTCGCAGATGTTCATGGGCTGCAGTAGCCCCACACTATCAGGTCAATCGAGTGTCATTTGCCACTTTACTTTTATATGAAAAAATGTTAGATCTAAATCGCTACGAAATACGGTGATAGATTCTCTTATGCCGCCACCACATACAATTAATAAACGTCGATAAACTATCAATAAATTAACCGGTAATTATTAATTACTTAACAATAAGACATCATAAGTACCTACATTTATTATTCACGTTAACATAAATAATTCACCGTATTTGCTTTTAGTTTTATTCACCTTTTGGTTTTTCGTGTAAAGACCACTTGTGCATTATTACTTAACTTGAAAATTTTGAAATCATAAATTACTAATAACTACCCACTACCCCAATCTTCCCGTGGGTGTCGTAAGAAGCAACAGAGGGAAACAAATCAGGAGATGGGCAGCAGCGTGTTGCTAATAACGACTAAAAATAAAAACTGCGGTTGCCAACCCGCTTGCCAAGCGTGGCAACTACGGCAAATATCCCCCCAATGAGGCAATCAATGGAGGAGGCCTATGTTCAGCGTTGGACTTTAATAGACTGTAACGGTAACTGTAATAATTAATAAAATTAGAAGAAAACTAAAAAGTTCCTTTAAACGCACTTGTAATAGGTATGTTTTTTCTCGACAATGTAAATGTGATACAATGATAGTGTTTAATTACTTGAGTTTAAAAAATTAATTAAATAAACCATAAACCTTGAGATTAAAAGTTTCTACAGCAATGAATGATATCAAAATTGGCCTCATTTTAAAAGATCACGAGTTTTCTGACTAATGAAATGTCAATAGAGATAAAACCTACCTTCAGGCGCCATAAAAAATGTTACTTTTAAATAAAACTTTTGAAAATGTAGTAATTTGATAATTTATTCTAATAACAAATTAGAATTCAAATTTACTACATACTAAAACAATAGAAGAAACAAATATTATTTTAAGCTCCTACTTCGTGTCTATAATTTATATTAGGCCCTTACATATGAAATTGGCGTTTTGTACGGGAGGAATATAAAGTCAATTTTTTTTTTTGGAAAATATATTTAATTAATCAAAGTATGCACCGTTGTTATCTATGCACTTTTGCCATCTCATAGGTAGTTCATTGATCCCTTTACTAAAAAAAAAACCATGGGGGCGAGAATCAATAAACTCTTTGAAGGCGGTTTGGACTGCCGCATCGGAGTTGAATTTTTTTCCTTGTAAGAAGTTGGTCAAATTCCGGAAAAAATGGTAATCTGTTGGAGCAAGGTCCGGGCAGTACGGTGGATGTCGCAGACATTCCAATTGTAGCTCATCTAACTTAGTGGTGGTGGATTGACCAATCTCGGTTGTTTAGCAGCTAGTTCTTCCTTCATGGTTTGCAGTTGCTGACAATAGATATCTGCCGTAATCGTTTGGCCAGATTTTAGAAAGCTGTAGTGAACGACACCGGCGCTAGTCCACCAAACACTCACAAGTAACTTTTACTGAGTCAATTTTCGTTTAGGGCAGGATTTGGCTGGGTCTCCAGGGTTCAGCCATTGCGACGAGCGCTTCCGATTATCGTACAGTATCCACTTTTCATCACAAGTAATGATTCGATTTAAAATTCCTTCATTATTGTGTCGGTTGAGCAAAGTAACACAGCAGTCGACGCGTGTTTGCAAGTTCGATTCACTCAATTCATGAGGTACCCATCGTTCAAGTTTTTTTACTTTCTCGATTTGCTTCAAGTGGATTAATACAGTTTTATCACATACCCCGAAGCCTGCAGCTATCTCTGAAGTGCTTTGTGATGGATCCGCTTCCACAATAGCCTTTAATTCTTCATTTTCCACTTTGGTCTCCGGCCGTCCACGGGGTTGGTTCTGAAGGTCGAAATTTCCAGAACGAAAACGTTGAAACCAATAACGTACCGTGCTTTCTTTTGCGACACCAGCGCCGTACACATCATTAATTCTTCGAGCTGTTTCTGCAGCACTGGTGCCACGGTAGAACTCGTACTCGTAAATATACCGATATTTCATGTTTTCCATTGTGCGGTAATAAGCGACGCCAAAGAATAAAATAATGAGGAAAAAACAAATGAATGACTGTTTTCAAAACTCAAATGTACCAGCTAAATTAATTTATAAATTTGAATGTGGAATTCTTAACCAAAGAGGAGATATTTCAGATCAAAGTGGTCAGTACGACAAAACGCTAATTTCATATGTAAGGACCTAATATTATAATATCATCACATGAAATTGGGGGGAAAATTAGAAATTATAAGAGACAGTTATCAATTAGATAACGGCAGCTAGTTGGATAAATTTGTTATGGGCTTCGATTGAATAAAAAGGCACTCTCCAGGAGTTTATTAAAATAAAATTTTAGGTGCATTTCAAGATTTTCTTTAGAAATTTTTCACACCTCTATTACTGAATGAAGAAATGAAAAACAAGTTTCCCGTAATGATAATAAGAACCAGCAATGAAAATTATATGTCGGACTAACACTAACACGTACTTAGGCTTCAAGCTTATACGCGAGCGAGATCCGACTCGTTTTGATCGGACGTGCAGCGCTACTTTACCGTCCGACAAAACTTGTCGAAGCCACCAAAAATCGGTATCGTGTAAACGTGAACAACTCCATGCAAAATGTTCCGGCACTAGTTAGTGACGCGTTCGACATAAGCCAGACACAAAAACATGGCACAAAACATTTTTTTTTATATGAGAGGGAGCAAACGAGCATGCGGCTCACCTTATGGTAAGTGACTACCGCCGTTCATGAACAACTGCAACGGCCTTTAAAAAAAGTGTACGCTCTTTTCTTGAAGGTCCCTAAAGGACTTGGCTAGCTTAATGATGAATTATCTTCGCCACCACCACAGTAAATCAGAAGATCAAAAGCATCTGTGATTGAGAATATTAAAAACTTAAAAGACAAATATATGTCTCATGAGGTTTTACTGTACGTTGATATAGACGTCTATTAATTTAATTATTAATCTGACAATCAGAAGTGATGGCAGAAACAGACGATAAGCTCAAAAACCAATCGCTTTAGCTTTTTACATGTCTCTCAGTAGGGTAGCCATTCTTCAAGAAATCGGACTACAGTACTTTTAATGTAAAATTAAGAAAATACTTCAATGGATTATTCTAGGTGAAAGTAAGCGATAAAGGGACACAAACAATAGGATTCAGAACCGAAAGCAAAAGCATAAACTGCACAATAAAGAACTGGATTTCGAGGAATATTAAATATACAATTATAAGTAAAAGATCAAAATATAATATAGTGTCAGTCAGATTGCATTTGTGACTTTCGAATTATGTTTTCGAAAGGTAAAAATAAACAAGTTTGATAGTTGGGGTTTAAGACATACTCATATAATATATGAGTATAAAATATATAAGTACATATTATGTATCTTTTGCGCTTCTTTAACCACATGCTTCGCGAGTATATATATTATTACGTTTTCGCACTAAGTTTGCATACAGAGTACCTATTTCGACTAATTACTGATATATGTTCACACGATAAAACAAACTCGACACATCGCGTGGCATGGGTCTTGCGTTGAAAAGTCTATTAAAAAGTTTATTAATAAATTTGCTTAGTTAAGTGAGTTTTATTAAGGTCGGCGAATTACGATATAATGTCTGGATAAAATATTAAATAAATGGCCACCACAGCCTCAGCACAACTCCGTCGAGATCTTTTATTCATGATAATTAATTGCGTGGCGCTTAATTAAATTGAGGAGACGTTACGTCACGGGCGAAAGTCCCAGAGATACCAGCCTCACTTTATAAACGCAATACTTTTTCACTTTTCACCCTAAAATTTTTTAGGGTGTAACTACGTCTTTGTAGGCCCGGCCCACCTTTGGAAATTTTATGCTTTCACGGTATTTTATTTAAGAAAATAATTGCTATTTTCTTCAAGGTTTAAAGTGATTCTTTAGGATCTTACGAAATTATTTAATCAAATTATTTATTTATTATATGAACACTTCCTTTGAACTTTGGGCTAAGGGACCAATGGTAAGGGCTAGCCGTAAATTATAAATTCCACTAAAAACATAAATGCGAAAAAAGGATCAAGTTCAATACCAAACGAGATTATCGCCCACATAAAAATATGTCGATAATAATATCGATACTTATATTGAAAATCGATATACCGCTGTTATAACGTGATATTATTGACATTATAGTAGTTTTAATTTTAGGTAATGAAATTGAAAGAAAATCATATGATATGAAAACATTTATTGAACAATATCTATAACCAGGAAAAGATAGTTACATATTTATGAGACTGTGACAAATCAAATCACCAAAACAAGCCTTGAAAGTCGCATCTCCCAACACGAACAATAAATAAATAATATACATTTTTAAAAAACCCAAAAACAATAATTTTGACAATCTTTCCAAGGCACCGGTTCCGATTAGCTGTGTTTTATGTATTTTCATATTATGGTGAGCGAAGTTTGAAGAATTTCCAGATGTTTTAAGTTGTTGGTTACAAATTTTACATTAAGCTCTATTTAGTAAAACTAGTTTTACGGATTTTATCGCGTTTAATTATACTTATTTTTAGATTCCCGACGTTTCGGATGCTTTACAGCACCCATGGTCACGGGGGACTGAGGTGACTAACGTCCAGATGTCAGAGTTAACCAGGAGTACCTTCAGCTTTTTAATTATTACTTTTGGTCCGATCTACGCAGAATGTTAACTTAATGTGTCTTGAAGTCTTGCAGTGGTATGCTTAGGCTTAGTTTTAATTTTATTAATTACGGGATCACAAGCAGGTGGTAGTACCCAGCCTCCTTCTCTATTGACATTAGGTTGTTTTTTAATTTCAATAGCCTCACGTATCATCCTTGGCAGGAATCGATGTTTTTTCGCGAGGATTTGTGGTGTATCAAATCTGATGTAACGGCGGGGGCCGTCTAAGATATGATCACAAACTGCAGACTTCCTGGAGCGTTGGTGTTTCATGTTTTCGGTGTTGGTGTTCACGTTTGAGTTTGTCTTTGTATCATATCTTAGATGGCCCCCGCCATTACATCAGATTTGATACACCACAAAAGAATTGAGATCTGAGATGAAAGCTACAAAGCAGTTGCTAAAATCATAGGATCTATAAGAATGTACAATGTTCTTGGAACTGTATGTGAGCCGTCCGTTTACACTTAACATTTTAAATAAAAATTATATAGTATACTTAAATGTGTTCTTTAAAATCTGATTCGGTCATTATTTTCGTAAATATAAACATATTGTTCTCACAAACCAAAAAGTAAATGGAATTTCTATTAGCGGCGACCGGCATGTTCGCAAAGATAATTACGCAGGCTGGGAATTCACTAAATACCTGATGCGACAGCATAAGAGGGTCTTAACTAGTCTATGATATGTGGGTTCGACCTTGCTGTAACCGATTTTCCGCCTTTAATCGGCCACTAATTTCTCGTTCGACATCAAGCAAAGCACGACGTGCAGATGAAGTCAACACTTAGAAAAAAGGTATGTGTATATTCGTATGCCTCATTACATACTATTACGACTTGCGTGAAACGAAATGAATGATCTTCTCCCGGCCAATTTCGAACAGGGACATCTATTGGATTCATATATCAGGTGAGATAGTAGTTAAGCACAGGCTTAGGTTATAAGTCTAAACATATAACTAAAAGTAGTCAAGTACGCATCTCACACACGCCTACTTAAAAAGACAAACTGTCTCGTATCTAGCCCAATTCAAAGTGTCATAGAAACAGTTTTTATGTGGATTACATAACGAAGGATCAAGCCAAAAACGAAGTTTCTTAAATATAGAAATCAGGTATTAGTAAGTACTAATAATAATAATTATATATATATATATATATATATATATATATAGATATATATATATATATATATATATATATATATATATATATATATATATATATATATATATATATATATATATATATATATATATATATATATATTCTTTGGTTTAAGCCCCACGCGGCTAGTTTATATGTTCCCTAATGCACTAACGAAAATTGTCTTAACATAATATACTCGATGCGTTTACTAAATCTTGTCTACGAATTAAGCAAGGCAAGTAACTTCGAAACAGCTAACTATAACAAAGATTTACTGCATTATCAATATCTTAAAACACAACAAAAAATAGAAGAAAGGAATTATAATGTTCTCAAGACTTTAATCTACGTATTATCCAAAATTCCCTTTCGCGTTTTTCTACAGCAACTTTCTAGAAAAATGACAACAAGTTCAAAATTTTTGGCACGTATAATATATAAAAACATATTAAGAACGAGGAATGGAGAAAATTTAATCTACCACAAAATAGGGTTTTCGCCATGGCAACACCGAATTAATGAACCAACAATCCGCCGTAATAAAATGTAATCCTATACCTTATTAGGCACCGAGATGGTGACGATAAATCTGTACTACGCTTCACTGTTGAGGGGATAAGTGAAGATTAAATTGTGGCGGAGGTTAGGATGTCGTGAAATTAAGCTATGTTGCCATATTTGTTGCGTAGTGGGTCCCTTTATTAGCCGTAAAGTTTTAGGGGGTTTCTTCGATAATTTACTTTAAAACGGCGTCTTAAAGAGCAGAACTTTTGCAGAACGTCATCTTATGTACAAACAATCGATGCCTTTCTTTATCTATCAACTATAGTTGTAACTGCGACAAATTATCACCAGGATTATCGCTCCTTCTTCCCTTTGTGTGTCTTTGTACCCTTCCACAGTATTTTGCCATATTCCCTTCCTTGGCATCCTTCTTGCTTGATCTTACTTGCCTCTCGTCAATATCTTCTCTACTCAGTCGATCCATTCTTAGATCGTCCCTTCGGTCGTTTCTACTTTGGCACCCAAATTCATTACCTCTTAGGAGTGGTAGTAAGGCGTTTTACTTATTTATCGTATTCAAGAATAATATACATTACATGACATATAAGTCAGTAAATTTCTTTATTTTGTCTTAAGATCTTGCACAAATAAACGTACAGTTTCGGTGTTACGGCACTAACCGAATTACAACCGGTTGTATTTACATACATTACAAATTATACGATATATCACTTTAGTAGTATGTGCTTAAATGATAAGCATTCAGTTTGGCAACATTTAATTAGGTTTTCTTTTATTTTGCTTCACATCTACATAAATGGTTTTAGTAAGTACATTGCTACATTCGTCAAAAATATGAGTGTTATGGTGGCAGGGCAATAATGATGATGCTAATGGGCTTATTTAAGCTAACCAGCAACATCGCCGTTATATTTTTTTTCTTCCTAATCCCGCAAATGTCCACTTCTGGACATAGGTCCCTCCCGTTGCAGGGTATTGGGTTTGCTGTGATTTTCTTGGCATTCGGATTAACAATCGCTGTATTAAACCCTGAAGCCCTAACATGAAAACTTTCTAAACCACCCATAAAGAACAAAATGTGTTGAGATCAAGAAGCCATAGAAACTCTTTAGACACCTCATAGTATAACATTTTTTTTGAGAACTCTTACGGCCTTATTCATAAAAATCGACATCAATTTAAGAAATGCTTAAAGTTACGTTCTCTCTCTTCACCAAATGACAATAGAAAGAGATAGGTATAGAGATAATTCATACACAATTTAAGTAAGCTGTAGTCAACAATTATAAGAAAGGCTATAAATTTGCAGAATTCCTTAAGGTAATAATGACATGCTGGTCTTTATTTAGTATGTGATCAATACCGAAAATGTATCAATTGCCATCAAAAAAACAATTAAAAGAAGAGGTGACAGTACCAGTAATAATACGAAAATAGTCGAAATATGTTCATTTGTTCATATCAATGAAAGGCTTAGCTGTAAAGCCGCTATACCATTTAAATTATTTAAAGGACGCAAACAAGGATGTTTTGTTTTTACTTTTACGTGGAATAACATTCATTACAAATATTTTAATCTTTAAACATGTTTTATTATCATAATTTAAGCGCTAAATGAATAGTGATCTCGATAACAGCTCACAAAGCGTAAATTTCATTAATTTTACATTAAAAATTTAAACCTAAATTCCAGCTCTTTGTCTAATTAAAACGGATATTTGCGCCGCCTTTCGTTTCAGAGAATGGGTAGCTAAAGGGATCTTTTGTATACGCGCTCTATGAAATAGGTACGTCAAGTAGAAAATTATCGTAATACTGCTAATGTAATTAGACTGTCTGTACGTCTGCCGAATAGTTGAAACATATGGGAACACAATATTAGAGAATACTTGTTCTTTGTCTAAAGAAATCGGCTCAATTTCTTCAAACTTTCTATCGCAGGAAAGCATAAAACTGGCCGCAAACAAAGCGACGAATTTTTTTTTTAAACGACAACTGAGAATAGCTTTACCAAGTAATACTTATTAATAATTTTATCACTTTCGAGAATATCAGGTACTCAGAAAATGTATCATTTAACTGAAATCGATTACATTAACTTTCTCTTACGTGCTGTTATACCACGTTCTTTTTTTATAAAGTTTTTGTCACTTGTAATATGAATAAAATGCACAATTGCTTCCGAAACAATCAAAATAATATCGTTATTACAAGAAAAAACCTATAAAAAGTAATACGTTTGCGAGTTCCAACTTCCAATCTTTTTCATTTAGGTTTTTTCAATAATTTGTATTAAAAAAAAAAAAAAAGCTGCATTTCGTAACTATTTCTACGAACATGCTCATTTTTCTTTGCCTTGCTTGTTGCTTCACATCACTTAGATGTCATTTTTTCATTAATTGTGTGAGATCTATGTTGAGCAGTGTGCATGTTAAGAGCTGTAAAGATGATGATAATTATGATATTACTTCTGTAAACCTAAAAGTAAAGCGATATAGAGCTATTATTGATTTCATGTAGATATACTGGTCGTCACCCTGTACTATGCAAATTTACAGAGAAAATTTACTACCCTGTTCCTTTAAAAACACACACAAAATGCGCACGCCACTAATTTCGTCAGCCACAAAGAAGCAAAATGCACACACGCTGTCTGCATTCCGCAAAGAGCAACCAAAACCCGCGGCTGTTAATTTAAATTACTGTTAAAATTTGCTCAAAACCAACCGTTACGTGATATGACGAAACGTTGAAGCGACCGGAGCCTTAATATTGTTTTCTTTAGTGGTAGCTCCATTCATCATAGACGCGCTAGTGCACTGAGCAGGGATGTCAAGTGTGGTAACATAAGTATTAATTTATTTTGAATTAAACATCCAGATATATTTTTTTATAAAATTTAAAGTGACAAACGAACTTACAGTTTAACTGATGGTAAGTATATTAATAGAATCAGGCGTTACTTCGCGAAAACCATTTAATTTAAGATGTTAAAAACTAATTAGCTAACAAATAAAATAATGTGTCCTACCTAGTATGAAGAGCACTTCCCGCCCTCTCTCAATTGCGTGCACTATCCCGTCACCACTAATCCCAACACCACTACACTCTGAAAGACACACTACCGTCAACACGAGGCATCCAACAAAGGAATTTACTTCAATTAATAAATTGAAAGAGACCGGGAAGTGCCCTTCAAATTAGGTAAGACACATCATTTTATTTTATTACGCGGATCTTAGCTAATTTTTAACATCTTTGATTTGATCGTAAGTGGCCAACCAACTTCAAACAAAGACGGCTACACATGCACACCTTTGAGGACTAAGGTGGAAAACCGCACAGCCTGCAATTATACTGGCTCTCTATACCCTTCAGACCGGAACTCAGCAGTGCACGCTCTGCTATTTGTCGGCAGAAATAGCTAATTTTGATTTAATTATTTTTTGAACGTGGTAGAGCCATGCTGCAGCTATATTAATTGTATAATTGTAGCACGAATGGGTCGGCTCGACCGGGGAAGGACCACGCTCTCACAGAATACCAGCGTAAAATAGCAGCTTAATGCTGCTGTGTTTCGTATGGTGAGTGTAGAGAACCGGAGACCCTTTTTACTGGAAAAGAGGCATTCCATCTTAGTCCTAAAGGCTGACAACGCATCTGCATTTTGATTCGCAAACGAGGATAGATATAGATGTCTATGGGCCACAGCAACCACTTACCATCAGGTGGACTGTGTGCTCGCTTGTCACGCTTATCCTATAAAAAAAAAAAGAAAGATTATTTTTTGACTGTGTCTCGGCAATGCTGTAACATGTGAGTGAAAACGTAAGTTTAGTCAGTAATGACGTAGGTACACGTTATCTTTATTTTAGAAAAATCAGTTGTTTACAGAAAGCCAAAGATGGTGATAGCCCATTTAAGCCCATTCGAGTGTAGGAACTTGAAACTGGAATCTGAAATACATGGTTGATAATAAGTCAATGGGAATGAGGTGAAAGGGTGTTTCTAAAATGAATTATTATTAATTATACAACCTTCATAGTAAAATGTTACTTTAGAAGTTCCGCTTCGTTTTATGCTGGTTCTTACTGGGACAATAGCTTTTTTCTTCGGAACTAGAGGTCAAAATAAAATATTACTTTAAATTCATATTATTTATAGACTATATTAAAAAGAAATCTATTCTATGCCGTGACAAGCGTACAGCGGGACGGGGCGTTCAGCGTGCATGACAAACACACACTCTTATACTACAAAGTCCTCAATAATGTATGCCAAACGCATCGCTACGCCTCACTCTCTACAAAAATAACTCTTTTCTAGACCTTATGTTAAGGCTTGGAATTTGCCAACGATCTATGCAACGCATTAACCTCGTAGTTTTAATAAATCATGTTCGAAATTCGAAGCTACATTCCCACATTAAGATCAAGCGACATAGATGCAAACTCAAGCGCGACTGCGTATGTCACGTTTACTATAAGCCCGAAAAGTTTCAGGCTAAAAATATCTGGAAGCCGAAAGGAATCACGGCAGACTCAAAGAGGCGCGTCGACCTGGATTCATTTTACAAAGATTGGCTAAAACTTACAAGAGGACAATGAAAATAGAGAAAAAACAGAAAGGCTTTTGCCTGACAATGGAAAATTTAAAATAATTTGTAGTAATAATAAATGTTTTCCTTTTTCCCCTTTTTCCTTTGTGATGTCTGTATAGTTTGTGTAAACTTCGGGTTTGGCTTCGGCCCTTGTAAATGCGCGGGCCACATCGTAATCGAGATCAAAGAAAGGAGTTAACAATAACACAAAATTATATATAAAAATTCTGTCATTTCATTAGACGTTTTTTCAAACAACTCTTGTACATGTCCCAACAATTGCAGGATGCTACACGGCACATAATAAATAATTCTAATAACGCCTGTGGATACAAATTACGACATCACTCTTTGATGTTTCTTTTTAAGATGATAATAGATAGATAATATTTATACATTTTATAAGAACGCCGTTTATGTTAGACAGTATTAGATGAAAAATACTACAGAACATTAAACGCGTCCTTTATAATTTTTGTTTTGCTTATGTGGAAACTGTAGCCCATAGATAACTAACGTTTAAGAATCAAAATGCAAGTGCGTTGTCAACCTTAAGGTCAGCCTTGTTACCAATAAAAGTGTCTCCGGTTTTAACACTTACCACACGAAACAGAAGCCGCTATTTTAAGCTGGTATTCTGTGAGCGTGGTTCTTCCCCGTCGAGTCGATTTATTTGTGCTTCAGTCACAATGCAGTGTGGCTTGTGTGAAGGTAAAGATTTAACTTCTGTTAATGCGAACCGGTGTTGATTTAACGTTTGTAAGAGATTAAAATAAGGACAATTTATTGAACAAAATAGTTTTGACTTTAAGTTGATCATTCTTAGGCTGCGGTATGTACTACTGGATTGTCTACCAAAGCACTCCACTGACCTTCCGGTAAACGGATACATAATGATAAAATATATATAAAAATAAATGAAAAATTTCCTGATAAAATTACAGAACTGTACTGAGAAATATAATAAACAAAATGTTAAATATAGTACATCATACCTTGACCCGTAAGACTTTTTGCACTAGTGATCCTCTGGCACATTAATAAGTTGTAATACCAACACAATATAATTACATTTAATTGCTATAAATGTAAAATGTAATCATCATTATTTTCTAAAAAAAACAAAAAGCACAGTTTTTGTCTGTGGCTTTTGGAGCTGTTTAGTCCTATCTCCAAGGGAATCGTTAGTAGTTTTGACGTTCACATAAACTATAAATAAGCCAAAACAAGATCATAAATCAAGAAATATTATAAGAAGTAGGTAAGGATAAATAAATTATTATATAAATACGAAAATCAACATCAATTATAATTAATTTTCTATTCAGAAGCAAATTACGAAGAAATTTTATTCATAAAATGATGTATTACTTTCAGAAAAGAAGAAGATTTGATAAGAGATGAAACAAGAATATTATATTAAATTTACTTATTTAGGTAAGTCTTGCTCAGATATAAAGTAAAACTAATATACGAGGTGGATTGAAAAGTACTGGCTAACCAAGAAAATAAACACATCCTAAATCAGTAATATTTTTATTTTCTACATAATCACCATCAAGTTCAATACACTTTTGCCACCTCCTTCAAACATTTAGACCGTTGAAAAAATGATTCTTCCTTGAGTCAAAATATGCGTCTACAGCTGCTTTGACCTCGTCGTTTGTCAATCTTTGACCTCCCAAGTGCTTTTAGGTTAGGAACAGAAAGAAGTCTGATGGTGCCAGATCAGGTGAATACGGCGGATGCGGTAACAGTTCAAAGCCACAGTTGTGAATTTCAGCCATTGACTGTACTGACGTGTGAACACGGGCGTTATCTTGATGAAACAGGACTTTTCTTCTGAGCATTCCTCGACGTTTTCTTTTTTCCTCTCTCGTAAACGACGTAGTAAGGTGCAGTAGTAATCAGAGTTTATAGTCTGACCCTTTCAAGATAATCAATCATAATCACACCTTTCGAGTCCCAGAATACTGAAGCCATCACCTTATTTGCCGACAAAATCGACTTAGCCTTTTAGGGGTGGTGAACCAGGTCTTCTCCACTGTTTTGATTGTTGTTTTGTTTCCGGTGTACAGTAATGAACCCATGTTTCGTCCATAGTAACAAAACGATTCAAAAATCATCTGCATCGGCTTCAAATAACTCAAACAGTCGCGTGAAATAGTCAATCGCGTCCTTTTTGTTCAACTGAAAGCAGTCGCGGAACCCACCTCGCAGACACCTTGTGAACAACTCGTTGACAATGATGTTTTGAGTTCGTTCATGAGATGCCTATAATCTCGGCTATCTCTAATTTTTAATCTGCGGTCTCCATTATTAAATCAAGTACTTTTTAATATTTTCGTCAGTAGTTGACGTCGAAGGCCTTCAGAGCGGGCTCATCTTTCACTCTCTCTACCACGCTTAAATTCTGCTATCCATTTTTGACGGATGAATATGACAGAGCACAATCGCCTAATGTACTGACCATGTCATCATGGATGGCTTTTGATGATAGCCCTTCTTATGGAGGTACAATGACGGCACGCTGCTCGATTTGCTCCATTCGCGAAATTATGTCCGATTACTTTGTTAATAAATTTATAAAATCACAACTAATTATCGCACACGTTTCGAACTTCACACAATGAACTAGTCTGAACTGAACTAAATACTGTGGGTAGATTTGATTTTAGAATTGAATGCATCTGTGTTAGGCCGAGTACTTTCAATCCACCCTCGTAGTAAACCGGCATTTCAATAAAAGTATATATTTGGAATATAAACTAAATGATATGAAATAAGTGTTTTAATAGGAATATAATAATCTGTATGGGGTATTTTTAATTTGTTGCCATCCCTAAACACCGTTCAGGATGGATGGAGTCCGTCCTGTCACTAATTACTTTTAAACTCGCCTACACCATTCGTCTTGCACCTCCGCTTTAATTGTTGAACCGTCCCTTTGTGCGAAACAATATACCCTATCTATAACTCATAGTGCGCCTTGGAATATATCGCTGAAAAGTTTCGAAATATTGTTTTATAATAAGGATATAACAACTTAACTTTCACTGTCCGGTTTTCAAACACAATAGTAAGACAATATATGTAGTGCACGGGACAGAGAAAGGGTTATATTAGTAATTATGTTTAATATCCCACCTGATGGTAAGTGGTCATGCAGCTGAGCTGAAATGAGAAAGACTTTTGCTAAGTTACTAAGTGCAGACCGATTGTAAGCATCAATCATCGATATATATGTACTACGTACTAGATTTGGCATTCCGAACATTCACTATGTTCAAATGAACTGTACTGCAATCCGTACACCTTTAGTGTCATTTATGTGGCTTCAATATTCAAAGTGTGTGGAGCTGCGCTAATAATACGAGATTTCAAATTAAAGTTTAAACCTGAACGTAATTAATAATTCAGTAGTCAAATAACTAAAATTATTTGTTGTTCAAGTGAATAAGTAGGTAATAATATTACAATAGAAAAAATAAATTTCTTCATTTATATGCCACGCTATCTACAATCATAGACTAAAATCTACTATCTCCCGCGCATGCGCGAAAACAGAGTAGTGCACATTTTTTGTTTGGAATAGCTTCTCTAGTACGTAGTACATAGAACTCAATGGCATCAATATTCTGACATTCAATAGTTTACTTTCTCTTTTAATATGTTGTAGTTTTTGGGCGCTACGGTCATCTGTGTCAATACAACGTTATCGTTATTCGATTTCCGGCAATAAATGTACAAAAAACCATAAGGTTATATAAACTTCTAGCGATCATTAATAAAAAAACCTCCGCTACAATGAACTTTGTTTTCACTCTTGTCGATCTGTCTTTTTATCACCATCTACTGGCCATGTAGCTCTAAGAACCGACAGTCGATTGGAAAGTTAGGATCTCGAATGGCAGCCTTGCACTTACAGTGAAGGACGAGTCCCCACTAAGAGTGACGATCTGGTAAGACTTGCAGGAAGTTGAGTGCATTATACCGTGCTTTGTGGCAGTCCCATGTTGAGCAATGTACTTCTATACGATGTAACAAAGATTAAGATGAATGATGATGATGATAGCCATCTAAGACGTAATGTGTTTCCGTTATAATTAGCTTCCGTTTTCACTTATTAATTATTGTATTAAACAAGCTTAATGAGCATGCATATTAAATAATAAGAAACTTGTGTATAAGTTTGTTTTTAAATGTAAACAGCGCAGAACACAAGGGATACATTAGTAAGGATGCTAGTGTTTGCTTTAGCATACAATTGTGTTACTCACTCAACCCAATCGGAACTCCGACATAACACTAATGGTGTAAAATCGGATAAAAAAATAAGAGCCTTGGTAGATCAGAGATAAGCACTCGCCCAGCTTGCAAGCAAACAGAGTTCGATACCCACCGGCACCAATAATCCAATGCACATCCCGCCAACAAGCACTAGGGTAACGCGGTGGACTGTACACAACTGTGGGACGTATACAGGCTATTACATAAACTTTTTTATATATATAATTGGAGAAAGAATATCACCATTAAGCCCACCGTCGTCGCCATTGTAAAAACAACTAATAGCATACATGCAAGCCCATCAACGGCACAAAATACGAAGTCAATTATTTCAATCATTAAGCAGCAGAAAGCCAACGGACTACGTGAAGCGGCTTTGGAAAATATGCTTGAATAACCAAAGAGACGGACAGTCTGCCAATCAAGCTTATATTGAGATATTTTAGTCCCCATCATTATTCCTTTCTCTTCAAATTTTTTTCGGGTGAACGTTCAACCAGAAACGAAATTCCACGTTACAATACCGTTATTGTGTTCTTTCTTAAATGATTTTATAGATTCGTATCTCATATCAATAATAAAGAATCTTAATATTTTTTAAGCGATTTTCGATTTTTTTACATTTACATACTTTCCCTTTTGTTAATACCCGAATAATGAGTTTATTCGAACAGTTATAACTTTAAATTAAATTTCAACTGTCTTTATTTAATTGTAATGTTTTATTAAGAAATAGTTAAAGACAGCGTAAACTACGCCTGCGACTTTGCTCGAGTATAATAGTAATCGAGACATTTTTGTAATTTAAATAAACAACGCGACGTATTGAAGATACGGTGCGGTAAAAAGAATTTGAAGATGCCGACCGCTAAGGATAGTTTTTATCACATACCTAATAAATAAGCTTGTTTAATTAGATACTTAATGATTATTTGTTATTTACTGCTTGCTAGATTTTTATAAAGGTTAAATTTACCGCCCTCTTTATATGAGGTCCTACCCACATTATTCACTTAGAACTTGATAACGCAATATGTAAATTGATATCAATTAAGAAACGACTTCTGGTCAAAAAAAAAAACTAACTATAAAAATATAGCAACATACTCGTAGCGAACTCATTTTAAGAATCACTCTCCATATAAGATTTCTACGGTACTGTTCAGTTTACACACACAATTGAACATTATTTATGTTATTCTTTATTATGAATATAACAGAATAATATAGGCAGATGAATTTATGTCATGTGTGACAACTTTATTGTTAGATAAATTCAGAGCTTGGTTCCTAATTAATATCATACAAATAATTCAAAGAACACAACATTATTATTCACGGTTAAAACAAAATTCGATCTAATTAATCAATTAAAACAGTAAATAATTAACAACTTAGCTGTTAATTTAGTTACATAAGGCTAAATCTTGGGAGTCGACAGACAAATCTCATTATTTTCACTTCGTAAAATAAATAAACCATTCTTAACTTGGAGACGAAATTTCATAAAGATTAATAAATTTAATTTATATTGCCTGACAAAGTTGAAGAAAAATACTCGCGCTAGTTAAATAAAATTTATAGATAATAAATAAAGTAGTAAATAAAAGATATTTGATTAATTAATATCTCGATTGAGTAGTCCATCTTGTTCCCAATCGCCTTTAATTGGATTTCTAAGCCATCTTATAAAACATAATTACTGGCTTTATAAACAATCTAAATTTGATCGTAGGAATTTGTTTATAAGTAATGAATGTCTGTATAATCTTGTTCAAAATGCTTAATTTTAATAATAGAATTTGTAAATTAAATTAAGAAGCATATTTATGTCAGGCCCAGTTTAAAGCTCAAGTTTCATCGAGGCTTTATTTAATGACTTTTTAGGAATGGCTCAAGAACCAATAATATTAACATTTATAGGCTGCAACTAAGAGTAATATCGCTAATGGTATATAAATAAAAAAATAAAGTCATCTGCATCTAAAGTAAACAAAGGATGTTTAAACACATCATTATTATTAGTTGAATATTTGGTTAGAATCTTCTCATATTTCATCTTGTAATATTGACATATTTAAAGTATGTTCTATTCGAAAAAATATCTTAACTTAGATTAAAAAAATATTATATAATTTTATTATATACCCTGCACACCACTCTGTTAAGTAATACAATAAGAACTTAGAAAATAAAAGTAGAATTGATTTATTTTTAGTTAACACCAGACGGCATTTTTTTAAATACCTAGTATTTAAAAAGTTGTCAAAACTTTGATACACGTACTCTTAAATGGGAGTTTAAACATCACCGGAATTCGATGTTAATTTAGATTAGGGCTCAATTATCCACATAACTGTTTTATGCAACTTGGCGGTACAAAAAACGCGCTTAAACACGCCACCGATGCCATAACAATGAATTCTCCCACACATCGCGCAGACTCATCTTAGAAAGTGATTGTTTAGAAGTTTACGTGAAGCATGAGCTTCTGTTCAGATTTTTTATATTATTATAGATATATTAAAGTTTGCAAACAAAATATTAATGCAATGTAATCTGCGGGGTTAACCAAATAGAATTTCTACAATCGTTAAGGCTATTAAAAAACTATAAAATTGAATAAAATTAATGATAAGTCACGTGACTTAACGGTAAGATACTTCATTACCGTTTATTTTTTACTTTTACTACGTTGCCTTGTTTCTCTGTCTGTCTGTCGTTCCGGGTGGAACTCAAATTTCGAGCACTTCCGATGAGCTAGATCCGAGATATTTTGAACATAGCTCAGAATCGGATGACAATGTAAGATAAAAAACGTGGTATATTATAAATTTTTGTAGAAAATTAAAAAATCACTTTTACCATTAATTTCCATTGATTTCATTTAGTTTTATAGTTTTCTTTAAATCTTGCTGGTATCAAAATTACACATTTGTCAGAATTGCTTCGGGATACGCCATACATTGCTTTTGGGTGCGTCGAATAGTAACTATTACTATAAAATGTAGGCGATCAAATGTGATAGACATTCCGGAGGTGAAGATAAATCAAATAAATAGACAGACATTCATATAACAACCAAAAAATCTTAACCTTCCTTCTATTATATTGCAGTGGGGTAAAAAACAGTGTCATTTAACAATAATTCGCAAATTAAACAATTCTCAAGATTATATTTGTTTGTATTAATTATTGTTTATTTTACTGTTGAAAGACTGTACAATGCTGTGTAATTACACGTAGGTTTAAAAAATACGTTTGTGTCTACGTTGGTTTTCGAAAGAACGCATAAAATAACAGATAGGACCAGAGGACCGGATTTAATATTCAAATCATGATTATTAATTTTGAAAACGAATTAAGTCCGCTTTCTTATAAATAGCCACTTACAAGTATTTGTCCTAGTATATTTTTTTTCTTATAGGATAAGGGTGGCAAACGAGCACACAGTCCACCTGATGGTAAGTGATTGCTGTGGCCCATAGACATCTACATCTATCCTCGTTTACGAATCAAAATGCAGATGCGTTGTCAGCCGTGAGGGCTAAGATGGAATGCTTCTTTTCCAGTAAAAAGGGTCTCCGGTTCTCTACACGAAACACAGCAGCATAAAGCTGCTATTTTACGCTGGTATTCTGAGAGAGCGTTGCCCTTCCCCGGTCGAGCCGACCTATTCGTGCTACAACTATACAATTAATATAGCTGCAGCATGACTCTTACAACTGTTAAAAGTTCTTATGTAGGTAATAAGTACCATACGTTTGAACGTATTCGTCAAAAGATACTAAATAAACGTAGTCTATAATGTTTGGTCACAGTTAAGCGTCCCTTTACATATGTATGTTCTTACTCAAAGATCCCCATTCGTTAATAAAATACGTAGCTTATAATGTCAATTAAATAGAGACTAAGGAGCAAATAATCAATTTTTGATTTTGCCAGTTACAATAATACTTGAACCAAAAATAATTTACTTCAGAGACACCTGAAAATGAATCATTCGAGCGTTATTTTCCTATCGTTTATACCGACTAACATGATCATTAAATTTTGTAACTGGAAACAAGTCGCATAATATTATGTCTAAAATATATAAGGTTGTCTGGAAGCGATCGCTTGTATATTTTAGATCGCTTTACCGATAAGACTTATTTATTGTTGCCTACCTCAGTTTTTCTTCCTGTAACATTTTTCCTGTTTTTTTTTTTGTCGTGTTTCGTGGAGTACAATAAAGTATAATATACAATACAATATTATAACTATTAAGTAAGAATGATGTTTTTTAGTATAATTAAGGGTGACAATTAAGCCCCCAGTATACATTACGGTAATCGGATGATGTGGTAAGTAAGTGTTTGAGAGAGCATACCTAAGTCTGTCCTCAACTGAAAATACGTCGCGTATATTATGCTTTTGTCAACCGTGTGAGATCTGCAATAGAATGCCCGTTACCAGTAAAAGAGTAAATTTCTCGTCACTTAACGTACGGCACGGCAGTAACAGTATAATGCTATTTTATTTCACGCTGATATTCTATTAGCATAAAATAACAGCAGCTGTGAGCAAGGTTCTTCCCTGTTGCGCCGACTATAATTTTAAGTATTTTTTATTAAAGTTAAGTGACAAACGAACTTAGAGTCCACCTGAAGGTAAGCGGGTACTGCAGTCCATGGACACTTGCAGCCGAGTTCAAACAAAGAAGATTACGGATGCGTTGTCGCTTCTTAGGACTAAGTAGGAATGGCTCACAGCCTGTAACTGTACCGGCTCTCTATATCCAAGCACTGCTTTCTGGCGGCAGAAATAGATAATACTAAGTATATTTTACACCTTTTAGCATATTATAATTTTTCATTCGGATTTAAGTATGAGCTTTTATCACACTAAAATAGGCTTTCTTACCCTTGTTCGTACACTAAATTAGCCCACTAAATTATTAAATTTCCAAGACAAGGATGAACCTTTCGCTATCTGAAGACGAATATAAAGTCGTTTTTGTTTATGGAAAATACAGTCACAAGAAGCAATATGCTCTTAATTAGTGTGGCGTCAAAACAGCAAGTAGGTAATGCGCGTGACCCTGCACCTGGGAAACTTTGTCACGTCGCAGCCGCAAACAAACGCGGTGGTTGTTGGTCGTGCGCGCACAAACGATTATAGTAATACAATTGGTGTACTCCACCATGCGTGTAGTACGTGTGATCCAGCCAGACACCAGTGACAACGTAAATCTAGTTGCGAATCCTTTAAGATCAACTGCCGAACCCCTAGGAATTCGCGTACCACACTGAGAAATCCTACAATAAAGCATCGTATAATGGCGGCATAAGAAAATACATGGGTGACGTATAAACCTAGTAGATTAATTGATTACCTCTGATATGGAGATATAATCAACTCGTAAACTAGATGTAAAATACTCCAAAATTGTTGAGACCAACGACAGGCAGTTTCATAGCTGCGAAACATCTGGTAATGCAATCCGCTTGACAAAAGTATGATTACAGCAAACTTTCACTTCTATAGGGTTTAAACTGATGCCATTCAAATAAGTCCAGCGGTGAACTGATTACAGGCTCGTAAAGAAACAAAAGCTAATGCATTAAAATTTACAAAATTAATAGGTAAATTATAAGATGAGTTTGCTACTGACAAGCCGCTTTCAACGACGGCGACGAACATTTTTCATCGGCGATATTTTTATACATGTACATACGTAGGTCACTCAATAAGTTTTGAGATGCTCGAAATTTAAAAATGGAACGCAGCCGTGTTATATGTTTCTAAAAAGCAAATTTATTTAAAAATAGAACTCCATAAGCCAATTGCTCAATATTAAAAAAAACAAAGTTCTATTAATTTTCCTGCAACGCTTCCCGCGCTTTTCATTTAAAACGATGGATCTTAACCGTGAATTACAATATTTAAAAAGCACAGAATAAATAATAGTAATACGTACTAAAAGTAAGTAGGATGTAATATTTATATTTAAATACGTCTTGGACTTTATGGAGTAACCTGAATGATGATATGATGATCATATTAGCATTATGAGTCGTGCACTTTTGGATTTTATAAACTTTTTTTTAAATTGAAGTTTGACATAAAATTATCGGAAAATTGGAAGTATAATAAGGTTATTAGTGAAAACTTGTGTGTATTTAAACTACTTTAAAAAATTCCGTATAATCATGTTATACGTAATTTTTTTTTAATGCGCTTAGGGCATGCCCAATTGGATTTACCAATATTTGTTATACGATGTCATTATAATTAAGTAATTTGTTTTACCTATTCAAATTTATGATGGTAGTTTTTTATAATTTTCGTGTTAAACGCAATTGTATGGGCAGACAAAAATATTAGAAATAAAGGATACAAATAGAAAAATCATTTTTGAGCAATTTTGAAAATTCCAAAATAACAAAAAGAAACTACAATTTAGTATTAAAAACCGTTAATTGCTGTTGCTTTAGTTGCGTGATAGCAGCCAAGAACTTTAAAAGCTTAATTTTTTAGTCATAAAATTTGTATCTACAATATCAGAAATACATAGACAAGACAGTACACTCTTGTAGTAGTTCGATAGCGCAGTGGCTAAACGTCTGGCTGCGTCGCTGCTTGCCGGGGATTTGAATCCCGCAAGTACGGGTGTTTATGTAGCCTACAAGGTATTGTTCCTGTCTGTATGATCGTTCGTTAGCGAATTATGTATGTAAAAATATTCCGCGATACAGGAGAAAATCCTAGTGAGAGGGTACTTTTAAATAATACAATATAACAACTACATATATTATGCGACCAAAATAAACCTACCCGAAAATTTCAATAAAATGGTGATGCTGATTTTCAACTCGTATTTAAAACATACGTAATAATTTGGTAATTTATTCAACAGAAACGAAGTAACCTAGTTTAAATATACGGTCCGCCGGTTTGTACAGTTTTTACTTTTTATGCGCCACTTGAAACGGGCCCTGTTCGCAATCACGCAACCTGTTGCAGATACAAGTGTTTGGGATTCGTTAAAGAAAAAAGATAAAAATTAAAATATTTATAAGTCAAGAACGACAGGCTTTCTTTCACAGAATTTTATCCCAGTGGGTGTCATAGAAATCAATCAAGTCAATTTATAATAGCATTTGCAAAATGTTGATATATTCTAAATTAGTTAAATACAGAAGAACTTCCTTTTAAATGAGTTGTGAAAATAGTTTAGCCATCCGCCCCAGCTTCGCACGGGTGATTTCTGGATCTCGACAACAGCACCACCTACCGGGTCCAATTGTGAATCTAAACCACCCAGGGAGCCACTTGATTTTATATATAGAGATAAGAAGATTTCAAACATGACTGTATTTACTGGACAACCCACAGCGAGTACTCAACACAGATAAAATGTAATCAAAACTTCAAAATACCTTTATTAAAAAAAAAAAGAGACAAAATAGTTGAGGTCTACGTCTTATTTCTTACTGGATATAATTCATTTTCTGATTATATACAATATGATGATGCATACAAACAAAACAACACCACCAAACTACAACTACACAAACTAAAGCGAAAATACACCAAATTCAACGAAATGTATATGTTACAGTAAAAACTCATAACCGGTCAAAACAACTTTTGACTGCGAAAATCAGGCAAATTGGTTTTGACCGATGCCCTTAGTCAAAAACAGTTTTGACTGATTTTTGTAGTTAAAAGTGGTTTTTACCAACATTCTCAGTTATAAGTGGTTTGACCAACGTTCTAGTTCAATTCTTTTCATATTATATTTTAATTTATTTATGGTTAACGATTATATCATTATAATGTAAACGGCTTTAGGGTGGCCCAAGGGCCACCCCAGCCGCACCTTAACCTACTTTCACTGATAATGCAAGATTGATGTAATGTTTTATTAGACGCAAATAGCCTAATCATACGATTAAGTATCCGAGTATATAAAAATATATATATCAGAAAAAGTAGTTTTGACCAAAATCCATAGCCAAAACTACCTTTGCCTGGTTTTTAAAGTCAAAAGTGGTTTTCACCGGTTATGAGTTTTGACTGTAACATACATTCGATTTGTGAGTATAAATAGGATTCACTAATCCTTAAATTTCCGAACAGAAAAATAATCTTTCTAAGTTCGTTCGTTGTACTTTATGTGGAGCATAAAATTTGAGAGAAAAGAGTTACATTATTGTTAAATACTGCCAGGTCCTCTTATCTATTTATGTTATCCTATCTATTTTTGCCGCCAAATAGCAAAGCGTGCACTGCTGTGTTCCGGTCTGAAGGGTAAAGAGAACCAATTTAATTACAGGCCGTGAGGCACACCATCTTAGTCCTCAGAGGTGAAAACGCATCAGCATCCTTCTTTTTTTGAAATTGGATGCTGGTAACCATGGGCTGTAGTAGCCATCAACTAACAGGTGAAGGTATGTTCGTTTGTCACTACAGTTTTATTTAAAAAAAAAGAGTTATTATAAAATGCAACAATAATTAATACCCCACAATTAAAACGAGTAGACGTAATGGCACATAACTAAACATGTATCATAGTCCCGAAGTTCATCCGCAATAAAGCTATTTTTCTTTATCGAGATTCAGTCGTCAGGCTTCGTCGTCTCTTGTAGAGTGCTTCGTTACGATTTATTTGAAACTGTTTCCGTCAGTTACCATAACTCAGCTTCGTTCCTCATTTGATTTTAAAAAGAGTAGGAAATTTTCAATTCGGTTGTATAATTTCTGCCGACGTCTTATTCCATACTTTACGACTATCTATTAATAAGCATGTGAATATCTCCATACTTTGCTAATTATTGTGCCTAAGTGTTCATTTGGGTCAATTCCATCATTGTATTTCAGCCGCCATGCAGCAGTGAGTTAACTGCTGCATGGCGGCTGCACATTTTTTTATTCTCAAGGGATAAACGCATCCATAGCCTTATTTGTTTCATATTTGTTGTAATGACGAAGATATCGCGTAACATATATACATAAAAAGTACATACACTTACTTTGTAATTTTTATTTAAAGTTCTTTTTAAAAAAACAGAAAGTAATTTATGTTTTTACCACTGGTTCGGAAAAAACCCTGCGAAAATAATTATTGTATTCGATTCTCGGAGCCAGCGTCACTGAAATAATTAACAACACATGGCCGGCGGTGAATGAAAATGATTATAATTAGTTTCCTAATTATATGGACGTATTGGATGTATGTATTTAATGCTTACATTAAATATATATTATCTGTTTGAGGACAAGCGAAGTCCGCAAGCCTGCAACATCCATAACCCTTTTAGAATTGAGAGAAAAGTCCTTAACACATACTAAATTTATATTACACGTGAAAGTAAAGTACCAGACTAATATTTTACCCGACGGCTCCAAAAAGAGAATAATGTTTTTCTGGTGTATATCTGTACGAGATGTCTGTCTGTTCCCTTGTGACCTCATGTCGACTAAATGGCGATAGGGGTTGTGCAGTGCAAATTGTCGTTAGTTTTATCTGTTTCGAAGCGTAATAGGCTATAATTAATAACAGCAATATGAAGAACGCAAAAAATGTAATTAGCTTGAAGCGCATTCTGATGGACGTTTCATTTTAGGAATCATTACCATTACCTAATACATGGCACAACAGCAGCAGCAGCAACAGTCGAGTCTTTGTTTTTACTGACAAATTACGTGTTACTTTGTAATAACCTTGTGTTGAGTTTTTTTTTATAGGAGAGGGGGCAAACGAGCATACGGCTCACCTGATAGTAAGTGATTACCGCCGCCCATGAACAACTGCAACACCAGGGGAATCGCAGATGCGTTGCCGGCCTTTTAAAAAGTAGTACGCTCTTTTCTTGAAGGTCCCTAAGTCGTATCGGTCCGGAAAAATCTCTGGTGGTAGTCGATTCCACAAGGAAGTTGTGCGAGGAAGAAAATTTCTTTTAAATCGCATAGTGGTGGACCGCCAGTCATCCAGATGGTATGGATGGTATCGCGAGTTTTGTCGCGATTTCCGATGGTGAAATTGTGCAGCTGGAATTAGTCCGAACAATTCCTCAGAGCACTCCCCGTGGTAAATGCGATAAAATACACAAAGAGATGCAACA
This sequence comes from Parnassius orleans, assembly GCA_029286625.1. Taxonomy (NCBI): domain Eukaryota; kingdom Metazoa; phylum Arthropoda; class Insecta; order Lepidoptera; family Papilionidae; genus Parnassius; species Parnassius orleans. The sequence continues at coordinate 5,982,898 of JAGSMP010000036.1, forward strand.
TCTCTTCGCAGTGTCAGTGAGTCAAGCCGATCGGAAAGAGTTCGGTCGCAGACGATTCGAACAGCTCTGCGCTGGATACGATCAAATGGAAGGAGCTGGCACTGGGGAGCCCCAGCCCAGAGATGGGAACAGTATTCCATGTGCGGCCGAACCTGCGCCTTGTAAAGTTGCGGGCGGTGTGCCGGCATGAAATACTGTCCCGCTCTGCTGAGCACGCCAAGTTTTTTAGAGGCCAATTTGGCCTTCTCTTCCAAGTGACCACGAAACTGCACGTCACTTGATAGCAACAAGGGAATGCCTTGAAACTGAGGAGATACGACAAAGGGGTTCTTTTTAGCGGTAAAAGCGCAAACTTGTGTCTTCTGGGGATTGAACTGGACTAGATTTAGTTGCCCTCAGTCCGAGACTTTGTTCAACAAAGTCTCGACTTCAGACACAAGTTTGTCCCGGTAGTTAGTTTTTTTTTAAATTAGATTACTTATAATACATTTATTTTTCTAATATATAATCTTTTGCAACCAGTATAAATCAGCGCAAAGTAGATATTCACATATTTTATTAAAACCAACATTTTAACCCCTTCGTGCAATATTCTTTGATTAATCGCAAAATAAAGGTACTATTATAACTGTATACTAGAGTGTTTGAACTAATGTAAAGAAAAAAGACACATCGTCAATAAACCGCCAGATATTTAATACTTAAATATGTTAATTACACGCATCATCTTCCAAGCGGCTTTAACCTCGAAACATTATTTATCATATTATATTATATGGATGTAAAATGTTAAGCAAGAAGCTCTAAAAGAGCATACCCATAAGGTAGCCACTTTAACTTATTAGCCGGATATTTAATAAACTTTTGCTGATCGAAATCGAAACATATCTTATTTGTAAATCTATAATTTTTATAAGACCATACCTGCCTATTATACCATACAAAATAATTTCATTCTTTTCAAATGGCATTCCATGTTAGTCCTCACTGGTGACAACGCATCTGCATTTTGATTCTTTATTGAGGATAAATGTAGATGGCTATGGGCATACAGCATCCAATTACCATCAGGTTGACTGTGTGCTCACCCTATCCTATAAAAAAAATCATTTGCAAAAATCAACCAGTTTTCAAAACTACTTGCGAAGAATTATACAATATCGTTTATATAATATACTTTATTATAAATTTATATTTTAATTATAATTACTGAAATTCCGACATTGTAACCTATAGTTTATATATACTATAATGTAAGTAACTTTTTAAATGTACCTGAGATGAAATATAGGACTTTTAGAATAAAAAGTGAAAAAATCACTTTTGTTTTAGCACATACCTACCTACTTTTTGAGATATTATAATTACATCTAATTTGCAGTTTTGGCAAAAAGCAAGCAGCATATAGAATCGACTGGTAACATTATTCTGTTCCACTCTGTATGATAAAGGATAAAATCTGGTAACTCTATCCTAGAAGCAAGGATTCTGAATAAAACGAAACTGGTCCAAACCGGTTGCCGCGCACGCGGGCATAGACTCGTTTGTGTCTACCTAGCATTCTATCGCTTTTGGAAAATATGGCGTCGAGCATTTTTTGACGGTATAATAAGTCATTTTTAAACCGCGGCACGTTTAGTAACGGACAATTACGTTCGGAGGTACCGCACCGTAAATTATTTTCCGCAAAGTTTTACCTACCAGAGGCATCCTTAAAGGCGTAATGTGGCTTCATGTCAAATTAACCATTAGCCCGAAATCCCGAGAGCTATGACGAATTTTGGCTAAGTGATATTTTAGGCTCGCTAAAATATTGGTCCCCATAAGCCTAGACAAATATGGAATAGAAAGTGTGCCTGGCGTTATTTTACGAACGTTCGCATTTGTTAATTTTTCTCTTATTTTCTTATAATTTTTTTTAGATGGAAGACAAAAAAGTAATTATTTAAAAAAATAACCCAAGGATAGAGAAACAATAAAAAATTCATTCCGATTAAAATATATTTGCGACATAGGTATTATTTGACCGCAAGTTTGTAACAGTCTGGCACTCGGGCCATATTCAATAACCGTTCAAAATCTTTGGGAATATTATTTTTGCATTCAAGGAGATAAGTAGATACCTAAGTCTCAAATTTAACATTATCACGATTTGAAAGTGCCTAAAGAATACTTTTGATTGCCTTCTCTTTAAACGAAAAAACAAAATAAGACCAACAGAATTTTTTTGCAAAAAACAATTGAAAAAACAATTTTAATTTACACATTATCATTATCATCACCATCACCATCATCATCGTTACAACCCTCAACAAGTCCACTACTGAACGTAGGCCTCACCCCGAGGAACTACAAAACATGGTTCTGAGCCACCAGCATCTATGGACCGCCTGCATGTCTTACCAGGCCGTTACTCTATCTATCTAGTGGGGGACGCCCCTTTGTTTCCCAGTACGAGACTGCCACTTGAATGCCTACCTTTCTTTCCCATCGATTAAATAATAGGTACCTATACAACATTTTATCTCTTTATAAAAATCAATTGCTGGCCGTTAGTTTCGCTAAAACTCGAAAACGGTTCGAACGATTGTGATGAAATTTTTGTGTGCATTAAGTGGGTCTCTGGATGGTTTAGATTCACAATTGGACCCGGTAGGTGGCGCTGTTGTTGAGATCCAGAAATCACCCGTGCAAAGCCGGGGCGGATCGCTAGTCGTAAATATAACTATCGATTACTTTTATCATACGAAATAAAATCCGTGGAGCTTATCCTCACCGAACAGCAATAAAAAGCGCAATACTAAAACGTTCCATATAGAAAACAAGCGCCGATCGCAATTAAACCCGTGAGGAAATACCGCTGTTTGATGAAGATTCACTTTGATGTATATCTAAAGGACTGGTCAGTTTGGACTTGTAAGAAATGTAATTAAACTGGCTAACGAAGCTAAATAAAGTGTAAAATTATGGTACGGATGTCAAATTAAAGAAAGAAACACGGATGTGGTCAATATAAGCCTAGCTAGATATTTTATTTGGAATTACGTAAACGATTTACAGATCACTTAATCGGAATAAGAATTTTAAATCGTAATTAGAGGTAACAGCTACTACCTACCAACCAACCAAAGTGGGTAAAATAATATGGGGTTTTAATAAATTGTTTTCCGATGAGTCAGACTGAATAAATCGACCGCTCTGGATAGTGACTTGTAGATTTGTAGAATATAATTTTCAATAATCGATTACCCAGGTAAATTTCAACATTTTGTAAGGTGGATCAGAAGTATTGGAATTAATATTCTTATAAATATGTAAGAAATAAGGCATATTAGAGAAACTAAGAACTAGCATGTTTAAGTTAGGTAAAGTATTCCTTTCCGTGCCTTATTTACTAATATAATAACTACAAAATTGATATGTAACTAGATAACAAGTTTTATTATAATGTTTTACTGTCTTATAGTAAGTTTTAAAATTTGTTGTTGTTTTACTATTCATAAACTAAATAAAAATGATAAAAAAAGACAAAGACATTATAAATTGCAATAAGATATGCGCCGAAACGTGGGTGTAATGCCAGTCCACCTCTGTTTACCCAGGGATATGGGCGTAACAATATAATTCATCACCCCGTCACCCCGTTGTAGAGAAAATTGGCGAATTATTATGTTTTGATCTGAATTAAAAGTGAGCACGCATACTTTCATGCTACAAAAGTGATTATTTTTTTACCTATTTTATAATAGCTTCTAAAAAAATATTTGTATAAGCATAGGAGCATAAAAACAGATCAATTGATAAATTGATAACAAAGAAATTGTATCAGCTATGTTACGTACCTTGATTTGAAGATAGCGTTTCGAAAGTAGGTAGTGACTCACAGGACTTGTTGCACTTTTTAATGTACACAAAAGTTGATTTTGAACTTTAAAAAGAGTATTTTATGGTTGAATGCGGTAAGCGGCACTAGTCCACGCCACACCTCGTACACTTTCAAAACCGGTTTCAACGGTTCTACGTAAAAGTAGTTTCGAGCCGAGTGCAAAGACGTAACATACTCTCCCTCTGAATGCTGTCGACGAACTGAGCGCGAGTAAAAAAAAGTCGTACCGTGTTGCCAGCATGGGACTCAAAAATTGGCTGCGCAATTATAAATTACACAGATAAAGAAACTGCAAAGTTTGTACCGACAAATCATTTGTTTCAATGAATTAAAATCTTTTATATTTTGTATATAATTGTATGTACCTTAAACATTACTATTTAGTAAAAAATAACCAGATAAAAAATTACCTAAATTTTGATTCATCTATTTACTTCCAAAAAAACGCAACTTTACAATGTTGTTTGTTTTCTGTTTACATATATTGCGTTTACAATATGCAATGAAGTAGGCGTTTTTTACAAGCTGGCAGCCCCGCTTCACAACTTTCATTATGGTTTCGACATTCTTCGTCAAACTTCGGAATCTTTCGTGAGTTGCGCATCGGTATACGATTTGAAAAAATAAATAAATTTTATAGTTTATACGTTATTTTGAAGGTATTCAGATATATGTACATAAATGTTAGATTAATCTAGGATGTTTTTAAAAGTAATTTTAATCAAAATTTTCTTTGTACATATACATACATACATACATACATAAACACTCACGCCTGTCACCCAGAGGGGTAGGCAGAGACCACGGACTTCCATTTGGCACGATCCTGGCACACCTCTCTTGCCTCCTTTACATCCATATACACGTAGGTACTCTTTGTACAAAATTGAAATATAACTGTTAAATTTTTAATATAACTGCGAAACTTGTGGAATACATAGTAATAGTTCTTTTAACTATTATTTATTCTGTGGTAATAGTAATTATGTGACAGAGGGTGGAGCTGTGTAGGTAGATTTTTTATATAATTATAATAAAGAAAAGTTTTTTATACTCTTGAACCTTTGATTATATAGGTACGTGACAAAGTGTTGAACCTTGAACTATAATATATTTTTGGTAGATTTTGCCGTTTTTATACTCGCATTATGTAGGTAATATGTATAACCGCATTATGCAGTTAACAATTATTCCTAAACGGCTGTTTATAATCACCTACATTATTTATTACATCCCGAATCTTATTTTATACTAATAATAATAATAATGAATTTATTTATTTATGCTACTATCATTTATTAATAAAACAGATTTTTAATTCAAATTTTGAGTGTCACCACTGTCGCTAGTCGCTAATGACATCCTTTGGTTAAACATAAATACCTAGTTATTTCTAATAAAATGAAAAAAAAAATCATATTATTATGAACATAAACGGAAAAATAATTTAAAGCAATAATCAAACTCCATTTCATCCAATTAATATTTCATTGATGCGGTGTGATGTAATAACGATGGACATTAGCAAATTAATGTAACATGAGTAGGCTGGTTTTAATATCAATACATAATATAAGACATTAAGAAAAAAAAAGTAATAAACATTTTCCCGCCATTTTTCAAATGTTTTTCTGTTCGCTAAAATGAGTGAATCTAACGAAGAAATTCGATATATTCTGAAGTTTTATTATAAAAAGGCAAAAATGCGACTCAAGCCGCGAAAAAAATTTGTGACGTTTTTATGGACCTAATGCAGTGTCAGTGCGGGCACGAAATTAGCGACGGTCGAGCGATGGCGGTTGCGGGGCGGCGCGATGCGATAGGGACGTAATAAAGGCATAGTTTAATCTCACATATGTATTTTTTAATAGAATAAGGGTGACAAACGCGCACACAGCCTACCTGATGGTAAGTGGATGCTGTGGCCCATAGACATCTACATCTATCCTCGATTAAGAATCAAAATGCAGATGCGTTGTCACCCCTGAGGTCTAAGATGGAATGCCTCGTATCCAGTAAAAAGGGTCTCCGGTTCTCTACACTCACCATACGAAACACAGCAGCATTAAGCTGCTATTTTAGGCTGGTATTCTGTGAGAGCGTGGTCCTACCCCGGTCGAGCCGACCCATTCATGCTACAACCATAATATAACTTGGCTCTACCAATTTTTTTAAATAATTATTAAGATTATTTTTTTAAATTTAAATAATTATCAATATTGTCATTATATACCTAAACATTTTAAAATTATAATTTGCATTGAGTCAGGAATGCGGGAAAACAACCACTACAAAATGGAAATGTAAACTTTGCATTAAAAATTATAATAAAAAATATTTGACATTATCTAATAGCGAAACTTCCAACGTTACTACGCGAAAAAAAGAAGTCACTCCAAAAGATTTGTCACCTACACAACGTATTACTGAGGTTTTACAATCTACACCTCAAAATACATCTTCTCTCAGACTTTGGACTCACACATACTCATTGAGAACGAGTTATCCGATGAATCCTATTCCTCGCTAAGCATATTATCAAGAAGTGTAGACGGTACCATAACCGAAACAATAACAATCCAAGAGTTAAAAGAAACAATATCTAAACTTACTCTTGAACTCAGTAGTACACAAAACGAATTAAAAAACACAATACTAGAAAATAATGCTCTCAACAGACAAATTAATAAATTAACTTCAGAAATAAAAATATTACGGTCATTGTGCTACACACCATTAGAAGATAATAAGGTTTGCAACAGTGCGAAAAAAAGACAGAAAACTTCCACGCGTTGTTACAACGGGAATTCCATGCCTTCAACACCAAAGGGAATATCAAACGACGGTAGTAATATTGCTATATGTATTCTACAACAAAAAATTACTGACTTGCAGCAGAAATTGGAAAAAGCAAAACAAGGACATCTCAAAACTCACTAACCAAATTTGTATTCTGACACAAAAACTACAAACACCAAAACCATTAAACTCTTCTAATTTTAAGACATTTATAAATTTCGACACAAAACAAATATGCCAACCTAAAAATAGAATAATTATTTGTGGCACTCAGCAATGCGTAGGTCTAGCATCTTCGATTCTACATTCAAGAGAAACAACAAAATATGAAAAATACAAAGTTTTTGCGGAAACCAAACCTAACGCACTTAGCACGGAGATAACTAAGACATGCCTAAATATGACGCTATCAAGAAATGATAAATTGGTTTTATGTATGGTGAAAATGATAACAATGTAAAAGTTATATTATTTCACTTAAAAATATTAGAAAAATTTAACAAAACTATATAATTGTATTAAATGTTTTAAAAAATTATAATGTTAATGTTAATCGATTAAATAAAATTATCAAAAATATATGTAATGAATATACAAACTGTCATTTTGTGAATTGTAATTACTGTACAAAAATTGACATTTGTAAAAAATCAATTACCTTATTGACTGTAGTGACTATGAAAATAAATACTTAAATATTTGTGAACTTAAGAAAATAATAGGGTGATAAACCAAGCAAAGATAGATCAGAAGTTAAATCTAACCACTACAAAAGAGGCACAATCCCATTTTATTTTAAACGCAGTAACAATTTAGTGACACAAATCATTACAAACTCTATTTCGCCTGTCACAAAGATACTATCACCAAAAAGGGCTATACCCTATTACTTTACCACAGTAAAAAAAGGTAATTTTTTTTCGAAACAAAGGCATCACTGAACTTTAAAATCCTTCATCAAAATATCGCAAGTATTTTGTCAAAGAAAGATATTTTAGAGCTAACGCAAGAGGTACATAATGATCCTGACGTTATATGTCTCTCCGAAACATTTTTAAAGAAAGGTGACGATAATTATGTAAAACTTAGTGACTATGAAATAGTAACTTATTATTGTAGGGACAAACAAAGAGGCGGAACTTGCATTTTAGTTCGAAAGGGCTTACTATGCAAAGAGTTGTCCTTTGTAAAAGTTCAGGCAGTACAAAACATATTTGAAGTATGCGGTATCGAAATTACAGCAAATAAATTAATAATAATATGTATATATAGAACACCGCAATCAGATCCTAGCCTTTTTAAAAAAAAATTAGATAACTTACTCTAGAGCTTAACCACAAAGTATAATACTAAGAAGCGCATGGTTATAGCAGGAGACATAAACATAAATACATTAAAAAAAGGAAAATTCACTGGAGAGTTATAAGAATTGTGTCACAATTACAATTTAAAAAGCCATATAAACGTTCCTACGCGAAAATTATCTTGTATAGACCACATATTTAATAACATTCCAAACGCCACTGCAACTATATTACCACTTCATCTCTCGAATCATCACACAGCACAAATGTTAACCTTTCCAGTAAAAAATAAGTTAACATCGGCACCATCTTATTACATCTTTAAGAGAGATTATAACTTGGACCATATTCAAAAATTTAAAGAATGTCTACAAAACTTATCGTGGTATGAAATTTATATGGAAACTGACTTGAATAAGGCTTTTAACATTTTCACGAATTGATATGTCTTTTTTACAATCTATGTTTTCCAAGAATAAAACTAAAATTAAACAATAGTCACGCAAGGAAAAATAAATGGATAAGTCAAGGATTAAAAAAAAGTTCTCGAACTAAACGGGTCCTTCGATACACATACTATAAGCAAAAAAGTACACGTAATAAAATTACCTACATAAACTATTCTAATATTTTAAAGAAATCTATTTATAAATCCAAACAAATTCATAATATTAAATATATAAATAATAGTAATAACAAATGCAAGGCAGCATGGAGAATTATTAAAAATGAAGTTCATAATCTGAAAGTTAAGGATAATATAGACACCATTAAAATTGGAAATAACGTATTATCAAATCCCATAGAAATAGCTATTGCTTTTAATGATTATTTTATAGATACGGCACAAATCACACCTCTACAAAAATTAAATGTAAAATACGATTTAAGTAGAAATTCAAAAGTGAATTCGATGTACCTAAAACCTATGACAGAAAGTGAAGTAAAATGGAAATATTATCATTAAACAATACAAACTCAGAGGATATGACGAAATTAACACGAAAATTTTAAAATCATGCGTTGATAATGTATCCAAAATATTGACTTATCTTATTAATTTATCATTCTCATCAGCCAAATTCCCAGAAGCACTAAAGTTGTCAATAATAAAACCTTTATTTAAAAAGGAAGAAAGGATGATATTCAAAATTATCGTCCAATCACCTTGATACCTATTCTGGCCAAAGTTTTGAAAATGTATGTATAAAAGAATAGTTGATTACTGTGATAAATACCAGATAATTAAAAGCGAACAATACGGGTTTCAAAACACAAATCGACCTCACTTGCCATGTTTTCATTAGTAAAACAATACTTAGTTACATAAACAAAAGACAATTGACAACAGGATTATTCTTTGACCTCTCAAATGCCTTTGATTTCGTTTCACATGATATATTATTGCAAAATTAGAGACAGCTGGGATCAGAGGACTAGTACTTCAGTGGTTATCGTCATATTTAAATGGCAGACAACAATGTGTTATCATTGATAAAATAGATAAAAACAATAACTTGACATCTTATTCATCTGGATATAAATATAATAATTTCGGCGTTCCGCAAGGAAGTATATTAGGACCGATTCTTTTTCTATTATATATTAATGACATTGTTGACATTACGAATCATAAATGTATTCTGTACGCTGATGACATTTCAATTATTGTGACATGTAATAAAAATAAAAATACAATTAGAAATCATGAAGATGACATTAATAATACAATTGAAACACTAATAGAATGGCTTGACATAAATAAGTTGAAAATTAATCTAGATAAATCCCATTATATACAATTTAATAAATTTATCAATTCCAATCATAATATGAAATTTAATATACTAAAACTAAAAGAAGCTACATGTACAAAATTTCTGGGAATAACGTTAGATGAAGATATAAACTGGAAAGAACAAATAGATAACGTATGCAGTAGAATTAATTAATTTGTATATGCCCTTAAACATGTCAAAAATTACAAATATTAAAACGGCATTGCAACTTACCACGCATACGTAGAGTCTATTCTACGCTATGGACTTATAATATGGGGTAATGGTACTGACCGTAATAGAGCATTCGTTGCCCAAAAATGTATTCGTGCAATATGCGGGATATCGCCAGGGAATCCTGTAAACCGCTATTTAAAAGACTTGTATATTACCCTCCCGTCACTATACATTTATGAAGTTGGCTTGTTTGTTTTAAAATAAGTCATTATTTGTTAAAGCAAGTGATATATATCCTCGAAACCGACGTGACCCAGACAAACTTGTCCTAGATGTTATTCCTAGGCTCGTTAAATATAACAAAAGCTGCCTAAAAATGTGTGTAAAAATATATAATAAAATACCTAAAGAATTTAAACTATTAAGCGAAAGACTATGTAAGAAACATTTGTATGATTGGTTAAAAATTGAATGCTTTTATGACTTAAAAGATTTCTTTTCAGATTAATTTTCTGAATTTAAATAATTATTAATACGAGGGTGGATTGAAAAGTACTCGGCCTAACACAGATCCATTCAATTCTAAAAATCAAATCTACCCACATTATTTAGTTCAGTTCAGACTAGTTCATTGTGTGAAGTTCGAAACGTGTGCGATAATTAGTTGTGATTTTATAAATTTATTAACAAAGTAATCGGACATAATTTCCGCGAATGGAGCAAATCGAGCAGCGTGCCGTCATTAAGTACCTCCATAAAAGGCTATCATCAAAGCCATCCATGATGACATGGTCAGTACATTAGGCGATTGTGCTCTGTCATATTCATCCGTCAAAAATGGATAGCAGAATTTAAGCGTGGTAGAGAGGTGTGAAAGATGACCCCGCTCTGGAAGGCCTTCGACGTCAACTACTGACGAAAATATTAAAAAGTACTTGATTTAATAATGGGAGACCGCAGATTAAAAATTAGAGATAGCCGAGATTATAGGCATCTCTTATGAACGAACTCAAAACATCATTGTCAACGAGGTTGGGTTTCCACAAGGTGTCTGCGAGGTGGGTTCCATGACTGCTTTCAGTTGAACAAAAAGGACGCGATTGACTATTTCACGCGACTGTTTGGAGTTATTTGAAGCCGATGCAGATGATTTTTGAATCGTTTTGTTACTATGGACGAAACATGGGTTCATTACTGTACACCGAAACAAAACAACAATCAAAACAGTGGAAGACCTGGTTCACCACCCTAAAAGGCTAAGTCGATTTTGTCGGCAAATAAGGTGATGGCTTCAGTATTCTGGGACTCGAAAGGTGTGATTATGATTGATTATCTTGAAAGGGGTCAGACTATAAACTCTGATTACTACTGCACCTTACTACGTCGTTTACGAGAGGAAATAAAGAAAACGTCGAGGAATGCTCAGAAGAAAAGTCCTGTTTCATCAAGATAACGCCCGTGTTCACACATCAGTACAGTCAATGGCTGAAATTCACAACTGTGGCTTTGAACTGTTACCGCATCCGCCGTATTCACCTGATCTGGCACCATCAGACTTCTTTCTGTTCCTAACCTAAAAAGCACTTGGGAGGTCAAAGATTTTCGACAAACGACGAGGTCAAAGCAGCTGTAGACGCATATATTGACTCTGGAAGAATCATTTTTTCAACGGTCTAAATGCTTGGAAGGGAAGTGGCAAAAGTGTATTGAACTTGATGGTGATTATGTAGAAAAATAAAAATATTACTGATTTAGTATGTGTTTATTTTCTTGGTTAGGCCGAGTACTTTTCAATCCACCCTCGTATTGTCTAAACATTTTAAAATTATAATTTGCATGCTATTATTAGCGAAACACGACTGCACTATATATATTGTAACATCTTTTTATACCGTGATTCTTACAAATAAAGATTTATGATTTATGACTAAAATTACAGCATGTATATACGAATTGATCTAGAATCGTCGTAGAAATCAGCGTACATACATAATTGATAACCCCTCCTTTTTGGGAGTCGGTTAAAAATAGACTATCTTTGGGTGTAAAGTGACATCTGCTTAGTAAAGGCGTTCTTATTAATAATCTCTTGATGTAGTAAATAAAAAAAGTTTTTATTCTATACTCTAAAACGTCGACTTGGTCAATGAACAAAGCAATAAAAATAAATTAGTTGCGTTAAAATGGTGTCGACGGATCGCGATCAGCTGATCACTCCGTATTAGTTTTAAATAGACACCCACCCATTGTTAATATTATGTTAATACTTAGAGAAGTAGGTATCTACATATAAACATTTGAGTTTTACACAGAGCGTTGCGATTAAACGTTTTAAACACAAATAGAAAATAAATATTTTTAAAAGAAAATTGTGATTTTTTTCCCCACAACTAGCAAGGTTTGTATTATGATAGCTTAGGTAAGTATTTTTTTAGTTTTACGTACTAATAATGAATTAAATATATGAACTTAATGTAAAATGTAATACCATCACTTTTACTTGCTTCACTTTCGGTGCGCGTACTAGTATTCTAGTAGATCGTTCGACACGGGTACCTACATTTTGAAACTCCTGAACTATTTTTAAATTCTATTAAAGATGATATTTTATTTTTAATACAAGAGTGTATTCATCAACACATAATTTTTAAAGTAAATTTCATATTGCATGCTGATTTTGTTCAACAAATTAAAGATATTCATGATACGTTCGATTTTTAAACATTTAACTATATTATTTGTCAAGGAGATTTTATTTCATCTTTAAATGACACAATTACTAGTAAAATTAGTGCATTTGAAAAAAAAGATAGTGGATGGAGTCTAAAAAACATAAAATCTATAGACATGAATGTTAATAAATTTAACCCCCTACGCGGTACTACATACATAGATCTTCCCCGTGACATAAAATTAAAAAAGGCTGTTATAAATGTAAAAAACGAAGATTTTTGTTTTAAATGGGCGGTACTCTCAGCGTTATATCTCGTAAACAAAAACGCGGATCGGGTATCATCGTACGCTAAACATGCAAATAAACTTTGATGGTACTTATTTCCTTTCCAGTCAAAATTTCTTACATAGCAAAAGTAAAGAAATGAAATGATATTAGTATTAATGTTTTTGGGTCGTTTTTCTTTATTATATTCTATATAATAAAGAAAAACGATGTAATTCTATAGCAGGTCCATTATTTTTAACAAAGTGTCGTAAAGATAGACATATCAATTTATTATTTTTTTCCAAGGATACGAAAAATCATTATTGTTACATAAAAAAATTATCGCGGTTAGTTAGTAAACAAATTTCAAAAGACGGTCACGTCATGTACATTTGCGAAGCACGTCTACTACATTTTCCGTCTCAGGCAAAGTTAAATAACCATGAACAATACGATTGTGCCCACATTTGTACAGAATTACCAAACAGTGAAACTTTAAAAAGGAATTGGTTTGGTCAACCTATTTCAAATGATAAAATTAAATTTGAGAGTTATGAAAAATAGTTAAAGATTCGTAGTTTATGCTTATTTTGAAGCATTTTACAACCAATATAATCATGTTCTAACGATCCATCCAAACCTTTCACACATAATATTCAGAAACATGAAGTGCATAGTTTTGGTAATTATATAAAATGTTCATATGATGATAAATTATCAAAATATGTAACATAACATATTGCGGACCCAACTATGCACAAGTGTTTATGGAAAGTTTATCTAATAATTTAAAAGAAATAAATAGACTTCAAAAATATCCAGTTCCGCTAACAAATGAAGACAAAAACCAAATTTCAAATGCAACCATTTGTCATATTTGTGAAACAGAGTTAGCAGAACCTTTTTTATGATTTTGATTGGTACACTGGTAGTTTTATAGGTGTTGCTCATGAATCATGTAGCTCGAAGTTCAGAACACCACGTCATATACCAATATTTTTACACAACCTTAGTCACTTTGATGCTCATTTTATTCTTCATACATTAAACTTTTGTGATGGTGAAGTCGAAGTTATCCCTCAAAATAAAGAAAAATATATATACTTTTCCAAAAAATTAAAAATGAATTACCATGAAGTTATATTGAGATTCGTAGATTCATTTAAGTTTTTATCATGTAAATTTGAAGAATTAGCCAAAAATCTCAGTAATGATCAATTTCAAGAATTACGTAGAAATTACCCTAATGATGAAGATTTAATTCGTTTAAAAGGGAAAGGGGTTAATCCATATGAATTTATGACTAATTATGATAGTTTAAACCTAACGTCGCTACCTGAACAAAGAATTTTTATAGCTCGCTCACAGATTCCCATATTTCAAATGATGATAACAATCATGCTAAAGATGCTTGGGAACACTTTGGGTGTTGTAATATGTTAGATTATTCAAACTTGTATTTAAAAACAGATGTTTTACTTTTATCCGACGTATTTGAAAACTTTAGAAAGCTATGTATTAATACTTATGATATTGACCCTGCCCATTATTACACAGCTCCCGGTTTAAGTTGGGATGCAATGCTAAAATATACAAAAATAGAATTAGAACTTTTAACAGATTATGAGAAAATTTTATTTTTTAGATCAGTTATCAGGGTGGTGTATCTCAATGTAGTAATCGTTATGCTAGAGCTAATAACAAATACATGGGGGATTATGATCCAGCGAAACCAAATTCATATTTCACATATTTTGATGCCAACAATTTGTATGGTTGGGCTATGTCTCAATATCTTCCTACTGGTGGATTTGAATGGGTTAATCCGAATACAGATTTTAATGTGTCTGAGACATCGGATTTCGGTTTTATTTTAGAAGTTGATTTGGAATATCCAGATGGACTTCATGATTTACATTCGGACTTTCCTTTATGCCCAGAAAACATTTGTGTAGGCAATACTAATGAGAATAAACTAGTCCCAAATTTAAATAATAAAGATAAATATGTAATTCATTACAGAAATTTAAAGCAGTGCATAGAAATGGGGGTTAAATTAACTAAAATTCAAAGAGTTTTAAAATTTAAACAGTCTCCCTGGTTGAAAATGTACATAGATCTAAATACAAAATTAAGAACGTTAGCAAAATCAGATTTTGAAAAAGATTTTATAAATTAATGAATACTTCAGTCTTCGGTAAGACTATGGAGAATATTGAAAAAAAGGGTTAACGTAAAATTAGTTACACACTGGGAGAACAAGGGTAAAGCTTTAGGTGCTCAAGATCTAATCGCTAAACCACAACTTCATAGTCTTTCAATATTTTCGGAAGACCTAGCTGCGGTTCAGTTGCGAAAAACTAAGTTAATATATCACAAACCAATTTATTTAGGGTTTTGTATTTTAGATATTTCAAAAACATTAATGTATGATTTTCATTAAAGTAAAATCAAATTATTGTATACAGATACGGATAGTTTAATATATCATATATTTACAGATGATTTTTACACTGATATAAAACCTGACCTGTCCTCATACTTTGATACCTCAGATTATAATACAAATAATATTTTTGAATATCCAAAATTAAATAAAAAGAAATTAGGTTTTTTCAAAGATGAAAATAATGGTAAAATCATGAAAGAATTTGTAGGTTTACGATCTAAAATGTACGCTTTTAACTTAGAGAATAAGACTATAGCCAAGGCAAAAGGGGTAAATAAATGTATCACTAAAAAGATGACAATGAATAGTTATGTCTTCTCTATTTAATAAAAAAGTGCAATATTATAGTATGCTTAGATTTAAATCAATTAAGCACACAATTTTCACACAAAAATTAAATAAGATTGGTTTATCATATAATGACACAAAGAGGCATATTTTAGATAATAATATTGAAACATTAGCTTGGGGTCATTATAAATTGCGCTAAGTGTTGATAGTTTTTACTTTTATGTCTGTGTGTAAATAAAATTTGTATTGATTGTAAAATTATGATAATACTATAATGTGACGTAGAGTTTATTACATATTTAATTATTGTTTGATTGTAAATAATTTAAGATAATTGTTGTTTCTATTTGTGTGTGTGTGTGTGTGTGTGTGTGTGTGTATACATTTGAGGTGATTGTAAAATTCTGATGTTCTCATTGTGTTAGAAATAGTATACAGATCATTCTGTTTTATATAATTTTAGCAATATATATTAACTGTTTACACCAACACTTTCATTTTTTATTTCATCCCTTAGAACTTTAGACGTGTGTAATGTTTCACTTTATATATCCGTTTACTGCTATTGTGGCAGGACCAGGTGGGTGGGACCTGTGGGAAGTCAAATTTTGTAACAAATTTTATAAAATCAGTTACAGAAATATGTAATTGTGATTTTAATCAGATCCCATAGTGCTTTCATGAAACGCAACCTTTATATAATTTACCAAATGTTAACTATCATCAAGAAATTCCAAATCTTAATATGTTTGATGGTGAAAACCCACATCTTGTTATTATTGATGATCTAATGAGAGAGTCTGATGGAAGAATTGTGGATATATTTACAAAAGGTAGTCATCACAGGAATCTTAGTGTATTTTATTTAACACAAAATTTATTTCATCAGGGTAAAGGTCAAAGAGACATTTCTTTAAACTCAAATTATATAATATATTTTAAAACCCTCGAGATAAAAATCAAATAAGATATTTAGCACGACAAGTGTCACGAGATAACCCAAAATTCATTGAAGATGCCTACAGGGATGCAACTCTAGAGGCGCATGGATATTTAATGGTAGATTTAAAACAGAATACCAATGATTTTTATCGTATCAAGACAAATGTCTTCCCATTTAATGGTTTCTGTACAGTCTACGTCCCCACAAAACAGTTTAAATACACCAAGAATCAAACCATTCAAATCATTTCTTAATGATGCATCATCGACTCACAACGCATAAACATTTGCTAAACGTTTTGCATACGCTTAAACCAAAATATTAAAGACCATTACTTAAAACGTGTGATGAAGAAATAAATTGTATTTGTGAATTAATTCATAACGTTTTACAAGGAACGGTACCTCTCAAAGATCAAGATAAACAAAAATTGAATAAACCCAAAAATATACTCCGTAAACTGGTGCGTAAATGTAAACATATAAGAAAAAAATATAATTATACAAAAAGGAGGGGCTTTCTTACCAATAATATT